>APFE030020139.1:124370-190996 GCA_000404065.3 Pinus taeda | reverse complement strand
TATCTATTTTCTTGCTTGCGCTTTATATATATATACTTTCACGAGCGGCGTTGTTTTATAAATAGAATAGTTAAATTGATTTTAACTTAATTTTTTTCACCAAATTAACATTTTTATATTTCTTTTCATCTGAAACAAGATTTTAATGGTTTATGATTATATTTTTTATTTAATTGATTTTCTTATTCATTTACTTTTAATCTCTATATTCTATTGTAATTTTTATATATTAAATGAAATGTTTTTTTTAAATATCCACATAAAATAAGTTTATATAAAAATCAACATAAATTATTTTAATTTAATCAAAATTTTTTAATATGTATTTTTTCTTAAGCACTAAAATTTGAAGAAGGGTTTGCAATATTAAGATATTTGATTTTTCTTATTCTCATTATTGTATCTTATTAAATGGATTTATGTCAACTCTTAATAATATTGTTTATATTATATAAATTCCACATCTCTATATAAAATTATTTTGAATTTTAATTTTATTATGGCTTTAATTTAATCTCTATGGAATACACAATTAATATTTTTAGTAATAGTCATGATATGGCACACAATTAATAAGTTATGGTGTTGGTTCATAGTATTGTAATAAAACTTATTAATAAATTAGTAATATCGATGGCAAAGTGCGGAATGAATATCCATGGTTAAAAATCTTGTTGTATTGTAAGTATTAAGTTTTTTATCAATTGTGTGCCATATGGAAGGTCTGGTATGAATGGTTATGAGAAAAAGTGTTAAATGAGAGTTTCATTAACCACACACTTAGAAAACAATTATTCCCCTCCCTAGAGATAAATAATTTCAGTTGAGAAAATGGTGAGAGAAGAAAGTTTGAGGCAACCTTATGCACTTGGCACTTGGTTGGAGAATGTCCAAGAGAGAATAATTAAGTTGCAAGCTTGTGAACCTCAGAAAAAGTTTTGTTTAGGGAGGTAGTATGCTGCCAAGTAAAGGATTCTTGAGTTGGTTAGCCAATGGAATCCTAGATTGCAGCCTGATGCTCAATTGAATTCCTAGACTAAGCCATGATAGGGGTCAATAAGAGTTTTGGAATAGATCTATTATGGTTGATGTTCAAATAACTTATGTAAATTTAGAGTAAGGGAGATATTATAAGTGCTATTAGAGCAACAAATTATAGTATTGTGGCCTATGAGCCTATCTATATCTAAAATAACTTATCAGATGAGGAAACAAACAAATTTCTATATTAAAGAGCCAAGGCAAAGAAAAGTGAAAGAACATTGCTATGAAAATTAAATAAATTTCATTATGTAAATTAAGTTATAAATACTAAAGAATTATGATTCGGATACCGTTACCTACAAAATAGATATGTTGGGCGCCTAGGGTAAACAAACAAATATTTCAAAAAATTATTTAATTACACATGTTAATTATAAAATCACATCTTGCCATTGTTGGATAGTAAGTAAAGATAGAAGTTTATGATCTGCAAGGATGCAAGGATGATGGAGTATATGTGTAAACAAACTCGGAGACATATACATGTGTGAATGAAGTAAAGTAACATTCTATATAGTTAACAATTATAAAATATCTAATGGGTATGTTTAAGAAAGTAGGCGGGTGTTGCATATGAAATCATTCTGAAAAGTTTATTATTATCTACATGATGATTATTTGGTTCTAGATGTAAGACCCTTTTAACATAGTTACCAATCAAACAAGAAAATTACTTAGTACCCGTTTCTTTTAGGTAGCAAAAAAATCACTCGATTTTAAAAGCGGTGATTCAGAATACACAATTTTTTGGAGCATATTTTTGGCACTTTAAATTTTATTATGTATCAATTATGAACATTTTTTTTAAAGATTAGTGATTTTCATGCTAATTTTAAAAAGTGTTGATGCAACATCAACGCATTTTTTTATTTTTGACATTTTAATTTTTTTTATGTATCTGAGTATGAACAATTTTTTTTGTTAGTGATTTTCATCTTGATTTTGAAAAGTGTTGATGCAACATCAACCCTTTTTATTTACAAGGCTTAATGTTGGTGATTTTCATGTTGAAAAACAAAAAAAAAACCAAAAACAAAAAAATTGAATGTACAAAAAAAAAATCGAATATAAAAAAGAAAAGAAAAGAACAATAAAAATATAAAAAAAAAGTTAAACTTGTAAAAGTAAAAAATAAGAAAATAAAAAACTAAAAAAATATCAAAAATTCAATATGAAAAAAAGCCCCACACAATTAAAAGTAATAATAACAAGTAATAAGTAAAAAACAACACAAAAAATCAAAATAATAAAAATATATAAAGAGAAAAAAAAAACTATAAAATGTAAAAAAAAAATCAAAATTAATTGTAAAATTAAAAATTAAAAAAGAAAAACGATAAAAGAAAAAACCGAAATATTCCAAAATACAATAAATTAAGAAAAAATTTAGCAAAAAAAATCCAAAAACTATTCTTTTGAAGTTATAAAAAATCTAACAAGAGTAATTAACAGGAAAAATACAAAATAAAATGAATTTTCTTAGTAATACAATTAAAATGAAAAACTTAACTAAAAAAGACATTTAAAAATATGTATTAAATAAAAATCTTTAAAAAAAATAATATAAAAAAGGAACAAACAAACCAAAAATGCGCCAAAGGTGGTAGGTGCAGACTCCAATGAGTCGCTTCTACCACCCTGGTAAGAGCTGAGTTGTTGGTGATGGGCGGGGGGCGAGCTACACTACAACCCTCCTCCCCACATCCATGACCAATCGGCTAGGGGGTGGCAGGGGCTGACTCATGGAGTCTGCCCTTGCCACCTGCGGGCCGACTAGGCCTCGAGGGTGGGCGTGGAAGAAGCTGCGGAGCTCCCTCCTTACCTGCCCTCACAACCCAGTAGCCCCAGGGTGCCTTGCCACCCTGGGCTTGGTTTCTTTTTTTCTTTCATTTTTTTTCTTCAATGGTTTTTATTATAATGTTTCATTTTTATTTTAATGGTTTATTTTAATGGTTTTTTTAAATATTTTTTTTAATTAATTGCTTATATAAGGTTTTTTTTAATGTTTTATTTCAATTTTGTTATTTTTATAATTTTATTGTTTTTATTTTATTTTACTTTTTAATAAACTTAAAAAAAAATTAGTTTCTCATTTTTCCATTAATTTTCTATTTTTTAATTATGTGTATTTTTTAAAAATTTTCTCTGTTATTTTTTCTTTAAATTTTTAAATTTTATAAGTTAATTTTGATTTTTTTTTTTTTACATTTTATAGTTCTTTTTGTCCTTTTACATATTTTATAGATTTGATTATTTTTGTCATGTTCTTTATTTTTATTTTTTATGTTTTATTATTTGTTCGATCTTAGGCTTTTGTGACCCATATTGTAAACAATAATGTCTTTCAAATTAATCACATCATTATTATTTGGTCGATGCTTCGAACCAACTAATGTTGTTCATCCCGAGGACGAATGTGAACGACATTAGTTGGTTCGAGACGTCGATCAAATAAGAATAATGTGATTAATCTAAAAAACATTCTTGTTTATTATTTGTTATTATTTTTTAATTTTTTTGTTTGTTTTATAGTTTTTATTTTTTTTCAATATTTACATTTTTGTTTTGTTTTGTATTGTAATTATTTTTGTGTTTTTTTTATTGTTTTAATTTTTTTTTTCTTTTTTTTTTTATTTATTTATATTTTTTTTTTTATTTTTTTTTTCATTTTTTTATTTTTTGGTACGGTTTGTGTCGACGCTCGTCTAGCTAGTCAACCCCATTATGTGCACTTTGATAATTGATTTTAAACTTTTCATTCTAATGAATAGAGTCTGTATCCATAATGTGTCAATTTCATAGTTGGTTTCTAAGCTTTTCTTACAATGGGTCCAGTTCACCTACATTGCGTGTCAATTTGATGGTTGATTTTTAAATTTTGTTGCAATGTATCAAGTTGTCTTAGGCTAAGATTTTAAAATTGTTATACATTTAACATTTAAAAAAAAAATTACTCTTGGTATAATAACTATTTCATTCAAGTGTTCATTTTTTAACTTTTTTTAGTTATAAAATTTTTCCATATTTTCATGCTTGAAATATTTTGGAAACTTAAATTTGTTTTTTGTAGTCATAATCTTTGTTTTAATTCCATTGTTGAATATTTGTCAAGATTTTAATGTTTTTCTAAGTCATGATATTTTATACTTAACGCTATGGTTGAAAACAGTTATAAGTATTTTTTTCTTTCGTACCGTGCCTGAAAATTGTTGGAATTTTAAATTTTTTCAAAGACATGATATTTTAAATTTAATGTCATGCGTAAAAATATTGAAATTTTAAGGCTTTTCAAAGACGTGATAATTTATCTGCAATGTCATGCTTGAAAATCGTTGGGAATTTAAATATTTTTACAGAAATGATATTTTATTTTTAATGTCATTATTAAAAAATATCGAAAATTAAACCTACGAAAAAAAACAAAACAAAAAAACAAAAAAATATTTTTCTAGCATCAACACTTTTTTACATTATTTTTCAGGGTGTTTTTTGCATACAAAAATTTGGTTTTTACTGTCATTTAAAAAAAATGTACCCTGAATTGTTTTTTCTTATCCTAGCATCAGCACTTTTCGTTTTCAACCTGTTTTTTCATGTTTTTCTGGGGTTTTTGGGCTAGAGTACCCGTTTTGAGATAATAGTTCTCATTTGATTGGTAACTATGTTTTTTTGTTTTTTTTTTTTTTTTTTTTTTAATTTGAACAAAAAATATATTTCCGCACATAATTTATACGATCAATAATCATAAATATTTCTTAGATTAAACATTTAGTATAGATTATTGAGGAAAGAGACAAGTATAAAAGGGTTAAATGATAGTAATGGTGCCAAAGTAGGTAATACCTAATTGCTACACTAGATACAATTGGAGAGTAATCACTTGATTGGTATAAACTAGCTCCTTGCACATATATTGGTTGTTGACCATGAACCTAGCTGAGAAAGCGAACGAAGGAAATATTTGGTAGTAAAAATAAACTTCTTAATCCTCAAATAAGAGTAATCTTACCTACATATGAAAGCAAGATGAAAACAGAAAGAGGCTATAACAACAGGATGAAATATTGATAATAATAAGTGCATTGTATGTCCGTAGTAAAAAAAATCGAGAATATACACAGAATAAAGTATATATAGAATTAGAAAAGGGAATAAAGGGGATCAAGAACCCTGCAGTACATAAATCCAAATATATGGTGTATTGGTATACCTGAAAATGCGTTTGGACATACTTAATGATAAAATTTTTCAAAGTTGAATGGGGATATAGAACACTCATGATTGCAAAAAGAAATATGTATAAATATGATCTATTTGGAGTTATCTTGGGTTATTTGTAGGAAATATTAAAAACCTATATGTGAATAGTGTAATCCAGGGATAAATAAGTCCATTACTGTAATAACTGGTTGGTACAAGTAAGTTAGATTTCATGACTCATGAAAAAAAAAACTAGTAAGAGAATTAATAAACATTCTTACAAAAAAAAAGTCTCTTCATGAATAGAGCCACAGAAAAAATGATTACAATAGTGAAATAAATGGCACAAAACATCAGTATGGAGGTTTGCAAAAGTCAAGCAATTAAGAAATTTTTCTTTTTTAAAAACGAGTGAAATGAAGGTAAGTTGTGATAAACTATCATAATAATTTGTGATGGAAAGGAGATTAGTCTCGAAATACTGAAATGAGCAACATATTTGAGATTTTAAGTTGAAAGTGACATGATAATATTATCTGAGTTACTTCAAGGCACTAAATAAACATAGAAGCACGTTGAAACAATGTTGTTGATACTAAAAAGGATAGCAGTTTCACAACAAATTTAGTAAGTATAAAGTGAGCAATATTAGAGCAATTTCAAGAATATGAAGATCTAGTTGGAAAAAAATGCAGTGGACCCAAATATAGAAAATGAATCTAAATAGCTTTTGAATTTCCTGTACTTTATGGACACATAGTTCTCAAGGTTGTTGTTGCATCATGGAATGATTTGCTAATTGGTTTATTTGATAATTGCCTCATATTTTGGAAGGTCAAGTCTGATGGAAATCAAGATGATAACTGAATTTTGATGGATCGATGTGATTTTTAATAGTAACCTCGATATCTCAAGTTTTGATGTGAGTTGGTACAATAAGATTAATAGGAACAAATGCAAGCTAGATTCCATGAGAACAAGAATATATATATATATATATATAATTATTATATATATTCTATATATATATTATATATAATATAAATTATAAATAGGGGGAGTTCTTAACCTGTCGTTGTTGGTCTGATGCTTTTTCTTGGAGTTTTTGGAAAATAGCATAAGCTGGAAAATGAAAACATAGGAAAATATGTATATATGCACAACAAGATACACATGACAATAAATGTATATATTAAATACACTGAAGAGTTTGTTGTCCTAATGTGAATTGGAGGATTGATGGTGGGTATAGGTCAAAAAAATGTGACTAAAAGAAGGTAGGTAGATGAGTAAGGTAACTAACGAAATGTGGTATATAATTTTAAGAAAGTTTTAAAGTTGTGGTAAAGAGAATGATGATAGCATATTGGCACGAGAATTAATTATGTTTGTTGACATGTGATGTGCTAACATGGAAAGTGCAGCCTGCCACCATTCAATTGTACCCCATATAAGTACCTTAAAGAACTTCAAAATGAATTTTATAGACACAAATGAATTCTCATTAAATAGTTGATTAGAACAAACATAAGATTGCAATGATGCTGCTAAATTTTATTTAGTGTAGGTTGCTAACCCTTATTGAGTTATGATGCATGTTGATGACCCTTGTTGGGTACATAAACAACAAATCATGGTGCTTGTAATAAAGTGTGAAATGACTATTTATATGCATTTTAAATAATAATGGATAAATAATGACAACTTTGATGATTGTGAATGTAGGTAAAACTAGACAGTGAGTTCCTTGACGTATCTTTTTGTATTCTTGATCGGAGAAAAATCATGCTATGAAAGCAAGTTGTCAGACAGGTTAAAGTGCAATGGAGGAACTTTAGCTCGAAAGAGGTAACTTGGGAAGATGAAATTTTCATCTGTGAAGCATATCCCAACCTGTTTGAAGGGCTGGAAGAAAACATCAAGGATGATGTTTCGGTGAAGGGGGAGATGTAACACCCCTTAGTAAGTTGCAAATATTTTAATTACTTTTACTGAAATGGATTAGCATTCTTTGGACCATAGGGAAGTTCTGATATGAATGGTTAATAAACATAAGTGTTTATTTTATTTTTAATAAATAGAGTTAACTGTGGTTAGCCATAAAATTATGGGAAAAAAATGCTAAATCAGAGTTTCACTTACCAGATAGTTAGAATATAGTTATTCTTCTCCCTAGAGATACATAATCTTAGTTGGGAAAAGGGATCCAAGAGGGTGAGAGGGAAGAAAGCTTGATGGAACCTTATGAATTTGGTACCTGGTTGGAGGAGGTCCAAGTGAGGATAATTATGTTGTAAGCTTTTGAACCTTAGACATGACATTGTTGAGGGAGGGAGGACACTACCAAAATAAAGGATTCTTGGTCTAGTTGGTTAGTGGATTCCCAAACTCTAGTCTGGTTCTTAGTTGAATTCCTAGACTAAGACCTGGCAGGGGTCAAGAAAGGTCATGGAATATACCTATTATGGCCATTGTTTAGATAACTATTTTGGAAGTGCAAAATTGCTAAGGGGGAGTTCTAGTAGTGGATATTGTACTCTTTGGTTAGGTGGAGCACTCTCTTTCCTAGTGATTTTATGGTTGGTCTAGATATTTAAGGAAACAAATAAGTGGAAAATACATTAAGTATCTATATTATTTTTTGTTTGTCCTTCAATGTGTTATATGCCATGTAATTTATTGAAAAATGATGTTCTATAGTTTTGTGTAAGACTGTATAATTTGTTGAAGAATTTTGTTCTACATTACTGTGTAAGATTGTGTAATCTGTTAAAAAACCATGTTGTGTCTATGCAAGTATAATAATTAGGGATTAGGTTAGTTCTAGCATGGAACAATCCTAGCCATAATTCTTCAACTAAAGAGGAATTACATGTCCCAGAGATCATGTCCCATTGTAATCCTAGATAAATATAGAAAATCCAAAGATATAAAATACAAAAAACCATTAATTTAAGAATCATGCAACATAAGTCTTATCAGCAATACTACTATCCTACAATATACAAAAACTAAAAAAAAATCATAACAATATGAACTAAACCATTAAGAGGAAATATATGGTGGGCACACATGTAAACAACAATTCAGTTAACAATTTTAACAAAACAAGAAACAAAATTGAACAACAAAAATTCAATATGGCGAGCTTGACCACACATGGCCACACCTTGGAAACGTTAACTAAGTAATATGTTAACACTAAGCATTAAAAACTTAACCATAATAAGTAATGAGTCATGAAAGGAAACCAAAGAAATTGTTTATAAATTAAAAGAGAAATCACAAACCCTAAGTCATAAATTTCATATAAGAAATTCAACAAAGGTTTTAATACCAATCACTAATTTATGCAGAAATTACATAATTGAGAATAAAGTTAAACGATGTAAAAGGTTGTTATCTAGCATCAACTAAAATTGATAGTTGTACAATTCGGCAAGTAGGTTAAACTATTACAAGAATAAATTCACAAGGGAGCTATAGTCGAACAAGGTGTTAAGAGACCATCAAATCTTAAGCTATGGAACGCCATTTTAATTTACACTGAATGTAAATGACTTAATGAATAAACTAAGTCTTGATGTAGACCTGGAACAAGTCCTAGCTACAAACATCTGATTGCGTGCAACAAAGAGAGAATTAAGAAAAAAATTGGAACCCATCGAAAATTGAAAGATCTCACTGGTTGTAAAGGGAATTTTTCTATAACGCAAACACATAAGAGTGAGAAATTGAACCAGAAATTAGTAAGTCATTAGTGATGTGCCACAAATTCAAAGAAAAGGGAATCGATAAAAGAACATAGTCGGGAGGTATACTTGTGCGGTAGCATAGCGAGCGACTCTCATTCCTCGAAGACCTTGAGAGAAAATCCACTGGAACAACTATGAGCAAATAAAATTGAATATTCAAGAAAAAAATATAGTAAAAATAAATATATTCACATCATACAAACTTAGAAATGAGCTTGGAGATTCGTCCATCCTTCACGATGCAAAAGATTGGGGAAATTCTTCAGAACAAACAATAACCCTAAACATTGTCTAAAACTCAGAGACTATAGCTGCAAATGGCAACGAAAAATAATTAACCAGACAATAGGTGATCACAATAAATCTTACGTAAGAATCATAAGATTGGGTTCATGGAGATTTACTTGTGTAGATTAACTCTCATGGAAAGGATTTCGGTCGTAGAGCCATTCTCGATTAGCAAGGGTTTGAATAAGGCACAGGGTGCGAGAGGGAGAATGTGTACGTACCTTCTTAACTACTCCATTCACACCCACCATCCGATGCAAACCCTAGGGCCATCCGATGCAAACCCTAGATCTCACATTGTTGGATACCCAACGCAAGTTTCTAGGATCGTATTAAGTTTAATGTCATCAAGATGGATAGCTGGAAAGTCTGGAATGTTCTGATGGGTCTAGACAGTTCCTTGTATCAAAGTTGATTAATAATACTAAGCGCAGACCATAGAGTTTCAACAGAGTGTTATATTGTTCCATACTAATCCCACATTCACCAAATGAATATCAAACATCACCAAAATAATGGAGGTAGAGCATAACTATCATAAAAAATGCATAATAGCCAAATACCATGTGCGTACAAGCACTCTGTGAATGGTGAACTTCACATCATGGGAGATATAGTAAGGGATATAAATATGAATAAGGGTATACAGTAAGGGAGATATTACAAGCACTTTGTGAAAGGTAGCCTTTACATTATGGAGTGCCTTAATAATACACCCCATCACCCTCTGTAATTGTTATATACATATGAATAAGGGAGATATTACAAGCACTCTGTGAATGGTGAACTTCACATCATGGGAGATATAGTAAGGGAGATATTACAAGCACTCTGTGAATGGTGAACTTCACATCATAATAATACACCCCATCACCCTCTGTAATTGTTATATACATATGATTAAGGGAGATATTACAAGCACTCTGTGAATGGTGAACTTCACATCATGGGAGATATAGTAAGGGAGATATTACAAGCACTCTGTGAATGGTGAACTTCACAACATATGAATAAGGGAGATATTACAAGCACTCTGTGAATGGTGAACTTCACATCATGGGAGATATAGTAAGGGAGATATTACAAGCACTCTGTGAATGGTGAACTTCACATCATGGAGCGCCTTAAGAATGCACCCAATCACCCTCTATTTTACACCCCATCAACTATATGTTATATATTTTAATGTGATATGTATATTATGATTTTTTTCCTCTTAAAATAGTTCTTAATTTTATCAATATAAACAAAATTACCATATAACAAATTGAATTTTATTACTTTTTTTTAATTAATTGAGGCAACATTAAAAATATTTACAACAAAGAAAAATCTCCCATATTTAACATTATATTACTTTTAACGTTTTATTATTTTTTACTTAAACATAATTATAAATGTTGGCCAACCTTTACAACATCAACCCTGTATTGAAATGTAGAATGAAATTAAACACACATTAACATAACTAAATGAATACTATTAATAATGAATATTTTTTTAAAAAATTTATAAAACTATCTTCTGAATTTTATAAAAAAAAATCAAATCAACCCATTAACATAAATAAATAAATGAATTATTAAAATTTTTAAAATATTTAAAAATAATTTCAAATATTCCCATAATTTTCTATTGCACGATCTTTAGGTTTTCTCCTTTTCTCCAATGTGAGTAATATAGTTGCCATTTGTTACGGCTCTTTGGTGTTATCACTATGGTTTATGAAAACAAGTTGCATTTGGTTTAAAATTGAGGGTTGTTGTACTCGTTTTCTTTTTCTAACAACAATTTCATTTGTTATCTTCTACGAGGTACGGTTATGTATTGTCAATTTTCGCTTGGAATAGCTTATGTGTGTTGGAATAGTTTATGTTGGATGAATTTTTAATCTATTTGGCTTATTAAATAGAAATTTGTGGATGGTTATTTTTTTCCTATCACTTTACATTTTATATAGATTTATAAGTTTAAAATAGCCTTTCAGGTAGTTAAATAATGTCACTACTTTAATATTTTTTTGTATTTTTGTAACACTCTACACACCTATTAAACAGAAAATAAGAAATCATTGCAGTATTAAAAGAAAACCAAGATTATATTAATTTTACACAGGATGGTGGATATGGAGTTTAAAGTTTTCATTTATGGTTAAAACACTTAAATATGTTAAACCACTGTTAGATATGGGCATGCTTAGCATTAAAAGGTCACATGGAGCTCCCAAATTCCGATTAAATACCCATTGTACGCCACGACACGCGGCATAACTAAGGCCTATCCTACTGCTTGCATCTGTCAGCGAGTCAAGACTATCTGTGAGAGTTGGATCAACTCTCATCTATTGATCTGTGGGAGGTGATCCGATGGTGAGAAGGGTTTAGGGTTTTTCCAACTACCCACTTCACTGCGTTGGGTCGGATTGGAGGTCATTTGCTATTGCATGTTGTAGGTTGTTGGATCTATGCAACTAGTTTGGCCTATGGGTTTCAGGCTGGTTCACAACCTCTGCTACTATGCTACGGAGACATTAATTCACTTGTCACTGTAAGGTATCCCTAACCACCTACCTTCAGACTGTTCGGGTTTGCCATGCGACTTCAGTTTATTTTCTTCCTCCATCTTTCGACTGGTTTGGCAGCTAACTGATGGCTTCCACCATTCAGGGGTGGTTCAAGGATGCTCTAGCTTTACAGAAGGTGGTCGGGACTGGTGCTAGTTTATTGAAGGTAGGCATATGTTTTATGTTTCCTCTGGTTGTGTTTTTATAGTGCTTTATAGTGTTTTTCTAGATTCTAGCTCTAACTGATTAATTACCTTTGCTACAAGGAAGGCGGACTACCATCGATGGAAGCCCTCCAAGCGTAGGTAATACTATCATCCTTTCGTTATTAATTTGTCTAGTTTTCTTAGAATTTTTTTGCACTCTTAACAACTTGGAGATTGATGGTATTGGTTTGTAGGTAAGCTACCGCCAACACCTAGGTCGGTTCATGGTTACGACAGCAAATGCTAAAGTTCTTAAGGCTTATCTGCTTCGTGGTTTCTTTTAGGGTGGGAAACATCTCCTTTGGTTCACCATATATGATTTTGCTGTGAAATACTAAGCGAATGAATTGATTGTCGATAGAGGCTTATGGCTAAACTTGTTGAATCCCTGTTTTATTTAGAATTCGTTTATAAAAGTTAAATTCGTTTTACTCAACATGCGCAAGGGTTTGAATATATATATGTCCCAGATACTAGTTTACATGGCTACCTTTTTATTTCTGAGAGTCGATGTTGAAGAGGGTTTCTATGTTGATAAGTATCCTGATAGGGTTATGAATTTGATAGTTTAGCTTTTTGATTTAATATTGGCACATTCAGGTTGTTGAGCCATTGTTTTGTGGACTACTTAAGTTATGCAGGTTGCTACTATTGATGTACATGCTTAAATGTTTTAAAGGAATGGATATATATACAATTTGCTACTTTGTTGTCCATTCTATTGAATGACTGCACGGTTTATTCCCATTTCTTTCTTATTTGAGTAACAGATTAGAAGATAGATAGATAGTCAGTTTATAAAAGTTATGCATGGTTTCCTGGGTTATTAGTTTGGAAATTTCGGAACAATTGTTACCAAGATTGTTCTTTTCTTAGTTATAATTTATCTAAGGAATTTTTCACACAGTTTATCTAAAGGGATTTCTCTATAGTCTAAGATTGCATACTGTAACTGTATAATATAGGGAAACACTCTTCATGGAATGCTTGTATATTAGTTATATTTTAGCCATTATTGTAATGTTTACTGTTTATTCTTGCTAATCATCTTCAACTCTGTTTTCTGTTCTGATATACTTTCAAGAAATTTCTCCCTTAATTTATTCTATTCATTTAATGAGTAATTTCTATAATTCATTATCATTTCTGAATGATATCTATGTTACTTATCTACTTATTTCTTGTAAACATATAAATCCAATTCCATCTAGAAAGTCTCTCGTCCCAGTTGTGAGTTTGGCAATCACATCCAGACTCTCCCCTAAGCACTTTCATTTCTTTATAGTGAGTAAATATATATAGCTATAGTTGGGTACCTTGGGCCTCAGGACTTCACTGTCCAGCCTCAAGCCCTATACCTTTCCAGACTATCCTTGAGTGTTTTCCCACTAGTTTATTCCACCTAGCTCTAGGATCCCTCACTAGATTCTTTCCTCATCTATATTTCCCTTTCCAGCACAAATGGTAATTATTTCTTGATAACCATTTCTTTTAACTACTAGAAACAATTTTATTTTTATTAACATAACTGAACTCCTAATTATCCATTAATTAGGTAACCAAATGTATACTGGCCTTCCAAACTCATTCATTGTTATTTTAACAACACAAATTAAGAATTTAATGTAGTAAAACATAAAAATTAAAACTCAGTAACTATAGTAATTTTCACAAAGCCTCGGGTGTTACATCTCCCCCCCCCATATGAGGAACATCATCCCTCGTGTTCTTCTGATTTAAGAAAATAACGTTGGGTAAGCTTCCTGCATAAATCCATCTTCTTCCCAGGTGGCCTCGTTTGGGCCAAAGTGCTTCCACTACACTTTAACCTGGGCAATGGCCCACTTTTGTAAGGTGGTTTCTCTATGAAAAATACGAAGAGGTTCTACCAAAAACTCTCCTTTCGCTTCAACCTGCACATACACAATTCACAATCATAATTTCTTCAAAATAGTTTATCCAAAAGTTAAGTATTCTCCTTAACTGATTACCTGAATATTTTTCGAGCTAATTATATGTTGTGGATTGTACACATTTTTTTAGCAAAGAGAAATGGAAAAAATTGTGGACCCAGATATGACTTGTTAATGCAATCTTATAGGCTACCGGTCCAATCCGTTCCAGAAATTTTAAGAGTTCACAGCACAGGGGTTCTGACATAGCACAACCCCTCCATTGTAAATAACTTTTCCGGGGCTTTACCCTTAGATAAACGTGGTCTATTAGCTAAAATTCTCAGTAGGTCCATTTTTTATCTATGTATATTTTCTTCTTATCTTGGGAAGCACTTAGATTTTGTCGAACCTTCTTAACAATCTCCTCCATTTATGATAGCATGTCAGGACCTAAGGCTAACTTATTAACTGGGATATTCCAATCTATGGGCACTCTCCACCTTCTCCCATATAACACCTCAAAGGGGCTCATGCCCATTGATTCATGATGTTTATTATTATAACAAAATTCCGCTAAGTGGAGGTAGTCTTCCCACTTATGTGGTTATTGCATCATAAACATATGTAACATGTCCTCTAGCACTTGATTTACTCGTTCAGTTTGTCCGTCCGTTTGAGGATGGTAAGTTGTACTAAATTGAATTTGGGTACCCAATTATGAAAAGAGGGTCTTCCAGAATGTGGATGTAAATTTTCCATCCCTATCAGAAATTACCACCCCGCGTATTACGTGCAGATGAAATATTTCCTGCATAAATATGTCTGCAATTTACACTATTTTGTATGTGGATTTCATAGGTATAAAGTGATCTATTTTGCTCAATTTGTCTACCACCACCATAATTGAGTTGTGTTGCTTCTTGGTGCGAGGTAAGTCGATGATGAAGTCTAGAGATATGGTATCCCATTTCCATTCCATAATGGGCAATGGTTGAAACAGACCAAAAGGGTGCTGATGTTCTACCTTCACCAACTGACATTTCAAACATTTTGACAAGTACTCAGTGACATCCTTCCTTAACCTGGGCAAAAAATATCCTTTCTTGATGGCTGAAAACAACTTTTGGTAACCTGGGTGACCAGCACAAGGTTTTTCGTGAATCTTATCAATATCATTTGTTTAGCCATGTTTTGGTTAGGAAGATATATTATGTTCTTGAAGATAAGGAGGTTATCGAAACTTATGTCAAAATCTGATATTTCCCCTTTCAGCTGAGTTGTCTTTTTTGATGCAAAAGAAAATTGTATTTCGGATCTTTGAAGGATGCTTCCTTTATGATTTCATGGATGTTTGAGCGTACTTGGTTGATCTAGAACTCATAAATGCAATGTAATTTCCTACTCAATGCGTCAACCACTCGATTTTCCTTCCATTTGAGATGTTTCATTTTGAAGTTGAATTCACTTAAAAATGTTGTCGATATGGCCTATTGAGCATTTAAATTAGACTAGTTGAAGAAATTGGTAAGGCTGTTATGATCTGTTAATAGTAGAAATTTCTTCCCCAACAAGTATTGTCGCCACATTTTAAGTTCATGCACTATCGCTGTTAATTCGAGATCGTAAGTCAAATATCGCTGCTAATATTCCTTCAATTTCCATGATTCGTAAGAAATAACTTTCACTTGTTGTGTTAACACTCCGCCAACACCCTCTTTACTAGCATCCATGAAAACCATGAAAGATTTTTTGGATCTGCTACCTTTAACACAGGTGCAGTGGTAAGTAGGTGTTTTAATTTTTCAAAGCTTTGCTGACATTCGATTGTCCATTGGAAATAAAGAGGTCATTAGAAAACTGATTTTTGAAAATCCTTGGATGAACCGATGATAGTACCTGTCCAAAGCTAGGAATGATCTAATATCAAAAACATTCTTTGGAGCAGTGCATTCCATAATGGTTTTGATCTTTTCTGGGTCTACTGCTATTCCATCTGTTGATATAACGTGACCCAAGTACTGAATCTGGTCTTTGAAAAAGTCACACTTGCTATATTTAGCATATAACTAATTTTCCTGTAGAGTTTACAATGCTGTCCTCAGATTCTCTTTATGATCCTCTTGATTGTTTGAGTATATTAAGATGTCATTGATAAAAAAAGCACAAATTTATCGAGATAAGGCTAGAAAATACCGTGCATCAAACTCATAAAATTAGTTGGGGTGTTTGTGAGACCAAAAGGCAACACCACGAACTCGTAATGACCATAACGAGTTCTGAATGCAGTCTTGTATATGTCCTCCTCCTTTATCTTTATTTGGTGGTAGCCAGACCTTAAATCAATCTTTGAGAATACTTTGGCTCCTTGCACTTGATCAAATAAATCATCAATATGTGGCAAGGGGTATTTATTATTGATGGTTAGTTTGTTTAAATAATGATAATCGATGCATAATCTCAAGGTTCTGTCTTTCATCTCTACAAATAGTTCGGGGGCTCCCTAAGGGGACACGCTTGGGTGGATATACTTCTTATCCAAAAGCTCTTCGAGCTGCATTTTGAGTTTTGTTAACTCAGATATGCTCATGGAATAAGGGGCCTTGGATATAGGGTCTTCATCTAGAATTAGTTCAATGGTGAAATAGATATCACACTTGGGTGGTAATCTAGGGATGAATTTAGGAAATACATCAACAAATTCCTGAATGACAGGAATTGTTTTCCATGGAGGTCATTTTTTTTTTGGTGTTCATAAATACCACCTGGACAACATATATCTGAAATCCCTTCCTAATACATCTTCCTAGTTTACTAGCAGTAATAGGACGCAATTTGGTACTTGTCCTGATTCCTTGAAGTTCTTTCCTTTGTCCTGATTCAGTGATAAAACTGATGGTTCTTTGCTTGTAGTTAACTAGGGACCAAGAATTTTCCAACAAATCCATCCTGATTAAAATGTTGGATGAACCCAAAGGAAGTATATTAATATCAATGTGAATGCGTTTTCCTGATATTGTTATAGGAAAACATTATGTTTTTGCAAATACTGTTCCTTTTGTCCCGGTGGCTAACTGGACTAACCAAGGTTCTGGAAATTTACTACTTCCTAGTTGACATATTTCTACTACCTTAGGACTAACATAGCTTAGGCTAGCACCGTGATCAAACAAAAGAAAGACAAGTTCCTTAGCGGTCGTACCTTCACATTTGATCATGGTGGGCTGGTATTTTGCTTGATGATTATCCAAAGCAACATTAATTCTAGGCATGATCCTCGCCACTTCTCTGACCATGGATGCTTCCTCCATATTTGATAGATGCTCCATTCTTGCTTTATGCATACAATTTTTGTAATAGTGGGGTTATGCGCATCCCCAACATTGCAGTGGTGGCTTTGACTGCTGGTCATTAACTGATTTATTATCTCCTTCTCGCTATCGATTTTTAGAATATGCAGCTTTGGGCTGGTTGCTTACTGTGAGTTTACTGAGAGATTTTTGTTGTACATTTCTGCCATTAACAAATTTTACTTGCCTGTTTGGGATCAGGTTCGTTCCCTTTCTATTCACTCCTCCTTTAGGTCCTTCTTTTCTATGTTTCATTTGCTAGTAGCAGATGCTGTCTTTTCATACTGCATCATCCATTGTTCTTGGGTAGTTGAAATCAAGCTTCTCCTTCATAAAATTGGGTAGGCTACTGATAAAATGTTGAATTTTGGCCTTTTCTTCTTGCATATAAGGCACATAGCGCAATAGGGAGGAGAATTGTTATAGTTATTCTTCCATGGTTAATGTTCCCAATCTTAACTCATGAAATTCCTTTGCTTTTTTGTCATAATAGTGTTCGGTCAGATACTTATCCTTGAAATGATTTTGAAACACTTTCCACGTAACCTATTTTTCATCAATTTTCCTTACTGTTTTGATTTCTTCCCACCAAATGGTAGCCTTACCCCTTAATTGATAAACTACCAAACATGCTTTCAATTTATCAGTGTAATCATAAATCTAAAAATATTTGTTCATATCAATTAACCAAGCTTCAGCTGCTTCTTTGGATTCCCCCTCAAAGAGTCATAGTTTAATTTACTTTTTTTAATTCTCGTTGTAATTCAGATTCTTGTCTTTTTTTCTTGCACTAGTCGGAAACATTGTTTGAGCATCCTTCTTCATATTCACCTTGTTTTTCAGTTGACTCAACATTTTCTTCTCCATGCTGAGCCAATGGTCTTCTCTCTGTCTTCAGCACTGGGATCTGGATCTTGTTGGTTATGTCATTTGGATAGAATTCTGATAATACTCTCATGTTCTAGTCATAGTAGTTCATTTTCTGTTCTTAAATTGGTCATCTAAGCACGTAGTTGTTGAATGGTTTTGAGTAAAACAAAATTAGCTTGACAAGATTACTCTCCCATATGTATCCAAATATCAGGGTTAGCATTCACATAAGTTGTTTCTGGCAGGTTTGGTGGTCGTGGGCTCCTTTGCATTCTGACCCTTTTTGTATTGTCGCAGGTCTTTGTGTTCACATACATATTTACTTAGTTAATTTTAAGAAATCACATTCATTTCATGTACATATAAGTCCCAAAGAGTCTCAGTGTACGAACCTGAGATTTGATACCATTTGTAACGCCCTACACACTTATTGTACACCGATTAAATGGAAAATAAGAAATCATTGCAGTATTAAGAGAAAACTCAGACTATATTAATTATACACAGGGTGGTAGATACAGAGTTTAAAGTTTCCATTTCTGATTAAACACTTAAATATGTTAAACAACTGTTAGATATGAGCATGCTTAGCATTAAAAGGTCACATGGAGCTCCGGGTGTTGAACTTGTAACCCGAATTTTGATTAAATACCCATTGTATGTCAAGACAAGTGGCAAAACCAAGGCCTATCCTACTACCTGCATTTGTTAGCGAGACAAGACTTTCTACGAAAATTGTTCAACTCTCATCTGTTGATCTATGAGAGGCGATGCGATGGTGAGAAGGGTTTAGGGCTTTTCCAAATACTCACTTCACCATGTTGGGCCAAATGGGGGGTCATTTGATGTTTTATGTTAGAGGTTCTTGCCACTCTGCAACTGGTTTCACCTGCAGGTTCCAGGCTGGCTCACAACCTATGCTACTGTGTTATGGCAACATCAGTTCAATTGTCACAGCAAGGTATCCCCAACCACCTACCTTCGCACTATTCGGGTTTCCCATGCAACTTGAGTTTAGTTTCTTCTTCCTTATTTCGACTAGTTTGGCGGCTAACTGATGGCTTCCACAATTCAGGCGTGGTTTGAGGATGTTCTGGCTCTATGGAAGGTGAACGGGACCGATGCTAGTTTTTTGAAGGTAAGCATACGTTTTATGTTTCCTATGGTTGTTTTTTCACAGTGCGTTACAATGTTTTTCTAGATTCTAGCTCTGACTGATTAATAACCTTTGCTGCAAGGAAGGTGGACCGCCATTAATGGAAGCCCTCCACACTCAGGTTATAATACCACCCTTTGGTCATTAATTTGTCTAGCTTTCTTAGCAATTTTTTGCAGTCCTAACAACTCATTGATCAATGGTATTGGTTTGCAGGTAAGCTATAGCCAACACCCGACTCTGTTTATGGTTACGACAATAAATGTTGAAGTTTTTACGACTTATCTGCTTCATGGTTGCTTTCAAGTTGGGGAACATCTCCTCTCGTTCACCATATATGATTGTGTTGTGAAATACTAAGCAAATGAATTGATTGTCGGTAGAGGCTTATGCCTGAACTTGTCAAATCCTTGTTTTATTTAGATTTGGTGTATAAAAGTTAAATTTGTTGGCATGCATGAGGGTTTGTTTGTATATGAGTCCTAGATACTAGTTTACATGGCTTCCCTTTTATTTCTGAGAACTGATGTTGAACAAGGTTTCTCTGTTGATAAGTATCCCTATACGGTTATGAATTCGATAGTTTTTCTTTTTGATTCAATATTGGCACATTTAGGTTGCTGAGCCGTTGTTTTGTAGACTACTTAAGTTATGCGGGTTGCTACCACTGATGTACATGCCTAAATGTTTTAAAGGAATGGAAATATATATATATATATACAAAGTTTGCTACTTTGTTGTCCGTTGTATTGAATGACTGCAAGGTTGATTCCCGTTTCTTTGTTATTTAAATAACAACTTAAAAGGTAGATAGATAGTCAGTGTATAAAAGTTATGCATGGTTTCTTATGCTATTAGTTCGGAAATTCCGGAACCGTTGTTACCTAGATCGTTCTTTTCTCTGTTATAATTTATCTAAGGAATCGTTCACATAGTTTATCGGAAGGGATTTCTCTACAGCCTAAGATTGCATACCATAACTGTTTAATATAAGGAAACAATCTTCACGCAATGCTTGTATACTAGTTATCTTTTGGGAATTACTGTAATGTTTACTGTTTATTCCTGATTAACATATTCAACTCGATTTTATGTTCTGATATATTGTCGAGAAGTTTCTCCCTTAATTTATTCTAGTACTTGAATGAATAATTTCTATAATTCACTATCATTTCTGAATGATATCTATGTTACTTATCTGCTTACCTCTTGTAAACATATAACTCCAATTATGTCTGGAAAGTCTCTCCTCCCAGCCGAGAGTCTGGCAATCACGTCTAGACTCTCCCCCGAACACTTTCATTTCTTTACAGCTAGTAAATATATCCAGCTACAATCAGGTACCTTGGGCCTGACTTCATTGTCTAGCCACAAGTCTTGTACCTTTTTAGACTTTCCTTGAGTGTTTTCGCACTTGTTTATTCCACCCATCTCTAAGATCCCTCACTGGATTCTTTCCCCATCTATATTTCCTTTTCCGAGGTAGACGGTAACTATTTATTTTAACTACTGGAATCAATTTTATTTTTATTAACATATCTGAACTCATAATTATCCATTTATTAGGTAACCAAATGTATACTGGCCTTTGAGCCTCAGTGATTGTTATTTTAACAACACAAATTAAGAATTTCATGCAGTAAAACATAAAAATTAAAACTCAGTAACTACAATAAGCCTGGGGTGTTACATTTTTTTTTATTTGCATAAAAATCTCATTTTCTTGTCTCTTTACCTTTTATATAATTTCAAGTCTCTTTACCTTTTATATAATTTCAAAAGTTTAAATAGGTTTGCAAGTAGTGAAATAATGTGACTATTCCATTTTTTTTGTTCATTTATTTATATAAAAATCTCATTTCCAACCAATTCACTAAAAAGTGACAACAAGAAACAGGTGTTGTAACTAAGAAGATTGTCTTTATATAAATCACTCACTAGAGCTTATTGGAATTTATGGTGAACAACTTCAATACTTTAGTGTCAAATTTAAAGTTTAAATGTTTCTTTATGGATCACATTTAATGTTTCAAAATCTTTCTCCTTTGTGAAATATATATATATATGTATGGAACATCAATTCCAAGCTTCAATTCTAATAAGATTAGAATTTAAAAACAAACCCTTTCATCAAATTTGAAAATTTTCACACCTCCCCAACCCATCTTCCCAGTTTGAATCAAGAATCTTGAAATTTTTTAAACCATGATGAGCAAATATGTCAAATCAATGATGCCAAGCAAGATAAGAGGGAAATTGCCCTAAAAAATCTTGAAATTTTCTAAGCCATGATGAGAAAATATATCAAATCAGTGATGCTAAGGAAGATAAGAGGGAAATTGCTTTTGGCTTAAGTATAAGTTGTGACACCTCCACAACTTTAAGTTATTTTTACTTTCATGTTTTTACTTTTACAGTGAGAAACAAATTCTTATTTTTACTTTTGAGAAATGGATAATAAATTGATTCAATAGTTTAAATTTAATAAAGAAAAAATTATAATAGATATGATACGGTTCCATGGAAATTCTAAAAAATTACTCATGAACCTCAGTAGCTCTCTTTTACCCAACAGTTCTTAGTTCTCAATTATCAATTTCCAAAAAATTACTCATGAACCTCAGTAGCTCTCTTTTACCCAACAGTTCTCAGTTCTCAATTATTAGTTAAGAAGTAGTTACTCCTTCTCTGCCTTCCTCTTACATAAGAGAAGAGAGGAGGGAAGAGGGAAGGGGAGTTTGTTTTTCTTGGAAAGAAAAGATGGGAATTCCTTGAGCTGGAGGGAGTTTCAGTGGGAACTATTCTTGAAAGAGACTTCCCTGGAGGAAGTAATATTCATTGTTGGCTGGACCTGGAGTCTTGAGGCCAAAGCAATAGAAATTGCTATATTACAAATAACTGATTTGTTGGGAAAATAGGAGCTTGGGGGGAGAATACTTATCAGATTCTCATTGGAAGGGTGGAGAGGTTCATTAATCTCAATCTAGACTTGCTATGGCAGATAAGTGCAAATGGTTAAATGTGTTATGATTAATTTTGAGGAAATGCTAATCTGTTAATATTGTGCAAGTAGATAATAAACTTTATGGTATTTGATTTGCATGTTCTCTAACTTCATTCTAGTTAGGAAGAGAATGTAGAGAAGAAGTAAATCTGGGAACTTAGATTCCATTGAGAATGTAAATGTTTAGGAATAATTAGTCTAGGTATTTAGGTAATGTGCTATTAGGCGAAGTATAGAATACTTTATGTGCAGATCAAATATGTAGACCTTGTACTTGCTACTTGACTACATCTACAGGTAATATGTTGTTAGGGAATTATACATTTTACATCATGTGTAGGCTAAATGTATAGATTCTGTACCTTGCTACCTGAACACAATAGTCCATTTTCCTAGATTCAAGAATTTGGGCAAGGCCAGACTGTGCACCCAATCCCGAGTCTTTTCAAATTAATCTAGCCCAGTATATAACAGTATATGAAAAACAATTAGACAAGCGATTATGGTGAAGAATGAAAGTTGTCAAACACGAGATAGAATATTCATTATTGTATATGATTCAGAGAAACCAGATGAGAATTTAAAGCTTATACAAGATTAATGCCGTTAAGTGAACCAGTTAGTTATATTAATGATAAACTCAATGTATGGTTCTTTTCATTATGAAAATAACCCAGTCATACAAATAACCATGAGAGTGGAATGCATATAGAGACCAAGGCATTAATTATCAGAATGTATATATATTCATATTCACCTGGAATCAACTGGGAAAGAACTTTCAGTTGTTAATTGAACAACTTAAGGCAGATTAACAACTATAACTCAGTTGTTAATCGAAAAACTTAAGGCAGATTAACAACTATAACTCCCTTCTAGAACATGAATTAAATAGGTGCAATAATTATAACTCACATACATAAAACCCAATGAGAAATTTATTGTTTAAAGACATAATAACACCTTTAACATTTAAGTAACCCTCATATTTGTTCAGATGGCAGTCCTGGAAAGGACACCAAGAATGATGTTATGAAGGTCGAATAACCCAGGTTGGGGAGATCAAACCGATATTCCAATAACATAGACTATAATTGTTCATAGAAAGATTAGGAACAATTTTAAATAACATACCAATCATTATATTGGAAGAAGAACAGTTCAACAAACTTACTGTTGATTAATTTACATTTGATAATCTTACAAAACCAGAACCCAAAATATATAGACAATATTATGCCAAAATTTCCCATTTGGAAGTGGCTCAGGGAGCCGTAATAAGAAGCAACACCAACCCATGTCAAAATACTTAAATATAACATTGGCAGTTAATCGAAATGAGGGAAATCCTCAAAGGAAGAAACCCTCATACAGTGGGTAAATAAATCCAGCAACATTCGTCAGAGGGCAGGCTTGCATACCCAGGGGCTTTGCAATGGAGGAACCTATGTCTTGTAGAGTTCTAGCACCTGCACCCATCCTCCATTCGATCAAACCCTACAACAGGCATGGTGGTTAAAGCTTATCATAATTAATAAACCAAGGAAAAAAGGTAACACAGATGCATATACCAGGCCTTTTCCACAAGAGAAAGAGGTGACCACTTATTCACTTACCCGAGGAAGGGCAGGCGTAATAGAGGTTTTCTACGACACAAGTTTCGGGCACCGTTGTGGATGTAACGCTTGCAGGAACAAAACTATTATTAACAACCTTACCATGGCTAACATGTTAAATCATTGATTCAGAGAATGATTCAGAGAAGGTAAAATCTACCAATGCAAATTCCGGATTAAAATGTACCTGATGAGAGCGAATGATCTCGAAACGGTAGTGTGCAGTCCAAAGGCAAACCTGTCTGCAAATTGGGATTCCTGGCAAGCTCTCCACGATGCTTAGCAGATGGGAAAAGATGGATTGCAGAAGGGCTTCACCGAAGAGAATAGAAATTTTTCCACGTCGCAGCTCCCAGAGCCACACCAAACGAAATGAACTCAAAAACCATACAAGCGCCAAATCATAAGGGTTTACCCTCGAGATCCAGCCAAGCGTCGAACTCATCACCTCCATCGAGTGGTACTTTGGAGAAAAGGCGGCACACAATGAGAGTAAGCTCTGACAACTGGCAGCCATCCAACCATGGACTGACCAGATAAGGCCAAGGAATGTCAACACAATACGGTGTGAGATCCGAATTATTAACCATAAAATATTTTCATGTACCACCCTGTTAGGTCATTAAATTAAGCGGGTATTATAATGTTAATCAGTATGGTTGTAATCCGAGCCAATGCACTGTATTGTACATTGTAATAATATTCACACTTTAATATATTTCACATTGATGCTCGTGATATCATTTTGATACTCATTCGTGGTAAGTAAAGTTTTTATTTTTTTTTTATGGATATGATGTTTGTATGGTTTATATTATTTAGGTGTTACATAAGTAACATTGAGCTCAACACAATTATTTGCACTTGTCTTACTGTTTATCTGCCATTCTGGATCAACGAAATTCCTTGAAGTGCGAAGCAAGCCCACTCTAACGTGTAAGCATTTGGTAGTACACAAGTAAATGCCATAGAAAAGCCTCTGAAATCATTGGATCCAAGGGTATTGTTCCCGTTTCTATTCATACTGTCGCAACATTTATGACCCTACCACACATAGCTTTTGGATGTGTTTTTCCAGGTCTCCAAGATCCAAAATAGCTTCCAGAGAAAAAGATGCACATGCACATAATAACAAAAGAACAACAGAGTCATAATAGAAATTCGGGTAAGACTATAATAAAAGCAAGTTAAAGTTTTAATTTTTTTTTTTATAATTATTAGATTTCAAGTAACCCAAAAGTCTTAAATGGTATTAAATCTATTTTCACCATAAAAATAATTTAAACACTTCAACATTCTAATTTTTTAGAATTTTTTAAACCAAATTGTAACACAAAAAACCAGTGTCAATATAAATTTGTGTCGAGACAACACCCATAGAAACAAGATTCTCTGTACGCTTATCACCATTTGCCACTAGCATATTTTCTATGCTTTTAGAATACGATCACATGGGAACCGTCACCATGAAGGAATCTATATGATCGTACTTATTAATATCTTAATGACCATGACCAGCCCTTTTCGTCAAATGTATAAAAGTTTTAGATTTTGTTTTTTGGTTTTAATTAATTTTATTTTAAATTGAATATGAAATTTAAATTATAGATTCCGAATTTAAATTTTTTATAATGTCATTAATTTTTTTAAGTTAGAAATTAAATTTATTTATATATTTAAAAAATGTAATTTAAATAAAAAAATTATTATTGTTGTATTAACAAATTTTAATAAAATACACTAAAAATATAAAAATAACATAAAACTTATCATTTTATGTACACCTTTGAACGTGGCCTAAGATGGTATGGGGCATGAACGAAAAATAATGATCCAGTTCAAATCAAATATCACAGTAAAAGTAAGCATAAAAATTGAACATGAGCTAACCCCACTAACAGTGACAGCTCTTAGGTCAGCATTATTCAACCGAAAGAGAACAGATATACCGAATACGCAGAGGTGATTGCAGCGGGTACCACTTCAACCTTTGGGAGAAGAGCACCGCATCATACAGCTACTCTTGAGAAATTTTTGACATTATGCTTTCGTGTATTTCTGTAATGTAATAATAAATTCGTATATATATATGTTGGAATTTGGATTTAAATTATTGAAGAGTTTAGCTACAAAGTCATGTAGGATTGTGTGACTTTTGAGGTTTTGTTATATGAGTTGTAATTGAGTAAGAATCTCTATCCTCTTCCTTCATTCCTATATAATAGTAATAGGACGTTATCATGTATTTGTGTTGGGTTTGAGTTTTATTTAAAAAATGCATTCTCTCAAAATCATTATGTTTTATGTTTTATTGTATTTATTTGTTTATTTTTTTATTATGTTTTATTGTATTTATTTGTTTATTTTTTGTATTATGGTCTAAACCATGGGAATGCATAGGAATGCACGTGAAAATCAAGATAGAATTTTAATTGTTGTGGGGGAGGGTTAGAAGGTCATGTGCGAGTTCTAAACTATTGCTAGATTCGCTATCTTAGTCGATCACGACGTAGGTGTCACTATTGCCGCTGGGGATCTGGGGCCATTACCTCGAACTAATGTCGATTGCAAATTCCTAGAATATTTTTGAATCCAACAGACATGGCGAGGTCAAGCCGGTGATGTCATTTGCTTGACCTATGTTAGTTGTGAATCCAATGAAGACGCCCACAATCACCGCATATGCCGACGTTTTGACAATCGCTTCCCATGCCAACCACCACCCTTGACTTCTAGAAATTACATTGTAGCTCATGCAAAAAACATGAGGAAAAATCTAGAGCTTTGTCCATCATCTATAAATTTGTATTTTTCCATAGCTTGGGAAATCCAGGCAAGGCAAGTGCTGTAATGGAATGAAAGACCTGTGATTTTCTTATTCATTGTTGTTTTTTTATCTTTGTCTTGTGTTTTACATATTTGTGTTGTATTGTGTTGTGTTTGATTAGAATTGCTCTCCTCTTTGTTCTTTGATTCGATCAACTAGTATTAGAACTTGATTCTTGAATCTCAGTGGCACATTTGTCCCACGATCTTGGCCTCACCCCTCGCTAACATCTCTTCATCACTATATTTTGTGCTTGTTGGACATCATCCTTCAAAATTGACCTCAAGTCATCCTCCTGGAGACGTTGTCGGTGTTGCATATGCGTGACTGTGCTGGATTCTTTTCCATACAGTTGTTTGGATTTCGTCTAGGCCTCACTATTGAAATTTTCATCCTCAAGACGGATCCTCTGGCGTAATAACTCATATTGCCCACCACATTGTGTATTCAATTATACCGTCAAAGCTAGATCGGAGAAAGTGAGAGATGTAGCTGAATCGAAGGTGAATAAAATTATATTTGACATATGATATGGAAGTCATGTAATTAATTGTATTGTCTAAACACCATTTCTTATAAATTTATATGTATCCTTTATGAATTTTTATCAAATAATAATAATAGCAATAATAATAATAATAAGAGGGTCATAGTTTGTTATATAATTGTTTTATTAAAGGAGATGGATTTTAACTCTTTATTTTAAAAAGTTGTAACAATTGAAGCCATACCTTGGAAGAGGAGTTTTGATTTTTGGGGTGTGAATTTTATTGAGAATGGAAACAACAACATTAACTGACATGGAGAAGTTGAGTAGGGCTAATTTTTCACTATGGAAATCACAGATGGAGGATATACCAATTTTAAAATATCAATATTTTCTGATTGAGGGTACAACAAAGATACTCTCATCCATGATGGATGAAGAATGGATAACTAGATAGAAAGGAAATTACAGCAATCTTCCAATATCTTGAAAAGGATGTGTTTTTCAATGTGTCTGGAGAAAATACAACAAAAGGATTATGGAAGAAGCTCCATGATCTATATGAGAAGAACACGAAATGAAACAAAGTGTTATTGGTGAAGAATATTTATAATCTCAAGATGAAGGAAGGTGTTTCAGTTGTTGAGCACTTGAATGAATTCAATATTATTACTACTCAGCTTGACTCTATTAAAAGCACTCTAGATGATGAAATTAGAGTTATCTTGTTAATGTGTTCTATGCCAAACAACTGGGAAAATTTAATTGTAGGTATGATAACTTAAACACCTGTAGGGACCTAGAAGTTTGATGATGTCAGCAGTAGTTTAATGAATGAGGAGTTGCGATGCATGTCAATTGTGAAAAAATAGGGAGGAGAAGTTATAACTCTAGCTGATCACGGTAGGAGAACTAATCAAAGCCAACAAGGGCATTCCAGATCAAGAGGTTGATTGAAATCAAGGAGGGGCATTCTCATTTTCTTTCATTGTAGTAAAGCAAGGCACATGAAGAAAGAATGTTGAGTATGGAAGAAAGGAAAAAAGGATCAGAAACCAACCAATACAAATCACAAGTCGTCCAATGAAAATGAAGGTGTGACCACTGTTGTAATCATAATTGATGATGTGCTATTTACTATTTCAGTAGAATATGCATGTCTATATACATCTAGCAGTATATTTGATTAGATCCTTGACTCTGGGGCATCTCACCATGTAACCCCATGCAAAGACGGTTTGGTTGCATGTAATCCTCGTGATTATCGTAGAGTGCATTTTAGGAACAATCATTTTTTTTGTATTGTTGGAGTGGGAGATGTCTAGAGCAAGATGAAGGATGGATAAGATATATTGTTGAAACTAGACAGGCATGTACCATAAATGCACATGAGTTTGATATTTGTGGGACGGTTGGATGATGAAGGCTATTACACAAGATTTGAAAAAGGAGGCCCGAAAATTAGCAAAGAAGCATTGGTTGTGGCCAGAGGACCAAAGATAGGAACATTATATAAATTGATGGAAATAATAAGAAAATCATATTTGGTTGTTGTCACAAAAGAAGGAAATTTAGCAGATCTGCGACATAAGAAATTAGGTCACATGAGTGAGAAGGGCTTAAAAATTCTTGTTGGTAAAAATTTGATGCCAAGTTTGAAATACTATAATATTGATATTTGTGAACATTGTATATATGGTAGACAAAGAAGCGTTTCGTTCCATAGAGGTGGTCATGACATAAAGAAAAATTTGTTAGAATTGATACACTTAGATGTGTTTAGGCTTATTAACATTAAGTCATTAGGAGGAGCATAATATTTTGTAACATTTATAGATAATTCATCAATGAAGGCTTGAGCTTACCCTATGAAAATTAAAATTTAAATGTTTGAAATATTTGAAAAAATCCATGTTATTGTTGAAAGAGAGACTAACAAATTTCTAAAGTGTTTAAGAATAGATAACGATAGAGAATATTGCTAAAACAAATTCAAGGAATATTATAATAAGATTGGCATAAAGCATGAGAACACTATTCCTGGTACTTTTCAATAGAATGATGTTGTAGAAAGGATGAATGACACAACAATGAAGAAACTGAGTATGTTGTCAAATTCTGGATTGGAGAAGCATTTTTGGGTAGAAGCAGTAAGGACAATTTGTTCTCTTATAAATCGATCTCCTACTACAACCTTGGATGGTGGAATTCCTAAAGAAGTTTGGATTGGTAAGAAGTTGAATTATTCTCATTTAAAAATCTTTAGATGTGAAGAATTTTTACATATTTCCAAAGAAAATAAAAATAAGCTAGATGATAAATTTATGGAATTAATTTTTTTGGGATATGGTGGATGAATAATTTGGTTATAGTCTATGGGATCTAGTCAAATATAAAGTTATTATAAGAAGGGATGTCATAGTTAATGAGTTGGAAATGTATAAAAGGTTCATATGTGTGTTGGAGATCAAGAAAGTCATTGATAGGTTTCAAGAGCAACATGAAATCATCCCACCAATGTAAGGAAATGGACAAAAAATTCAAGAGTAGGAAGGAGAGTAAGTGGAAAATGATGAAAATCAAGAAGAAGGAATCTTGTAATAGACCTTTACAGAGATTCAGCCTTACAACCCACTACCACAACTAGTTTGTAGATCTTTTAGGCCTCACAAGCCTTCACAAAGGTATCCTCCTTCAAACTATACTTTATTAATTGATGAAGGTGAGCATGAATGTTTTCAAGAGGTTTGTAAAAAAGAGCATAGTAAAGAATGGAAGAAAAAAATGGAGGAATAAATGAACTCTTTGTTAGAAAATAAAACTTGGGAATTGGTAAAGCCCCCAAAAGGTAGAAAGGCCTTGCAAAACAAACGGGTATACATGATTAAGCATGAAAGTGATGAAAAGAGGGAGATGTATAAAGCAAGGCTGATGCTAAAAGGGTTTTCCCAAAAACAAGGTATTGACTTTACTGAATTTTTTTCACTTCTTGTCGAAGTGTTATCCATTAGAGTCATTATTTGTCGTGTTTCTACTTTAGGCTTAGAATGTGAACAGTTAGATGTAAAAATAACTTTCCTTGATGGTGAATTGGAGGAAGAAATTTAGATGGAGCAATTAGAAGGCTTCCTAGAAAAAGGAAAAGAAAGCATAATTTGCAAGTTGAAGAAGAGCATCTATGGGCTGGAATAAGCACCTCGACCATGGTATACGAAATTTGATTCATGCATGTTGGAACATGGTTTTCATAGGTTGGAAGTTGACAATTGTGTCTATATCAAGAGGTATGATCAAGGAAAATATATAATATTACTATTATATGTGGATGACATGCTCATTTTCGGCCATGATAAGAATATTATAATTAGGTTGAAGAAATAATTGTGTACTAAATTTCCAATAAAGTATTTGGGTTTAGCACAATACATATTGGGCATGAGGATTATGCGTGATAGGAAAAAAAAAATGTTGTGGTTTTCATAAGGAAAAGATATCAAGAAGCTGCTTAACAAGTTTAATATGAAGGATGTCAAGCCAATTGGTACACCCCTTGCAACCCACTTCAAGTTGAGTACTGAGTTATGTTAGTGATGACATGGAGAAGGAAGAAATGAGCAAGATTTCTTATGCTTCAACAGTAGGTAGCTTGATGTATGCCATGGTATGCACGTGACCAAGCATTGCATATTCAATGGGAGTAGTGAGCACGTTCCTTGCCAATCTAGGAAAATAACATTGGCAAGAAGTCAAATGGATTTTGATGTATCTCAAAGGGTACTAGTCATTATTGTTTATGTTTTTGTCATAATAATATTGTGCTTGAAGGATTTACAAATGCAGATATGGCTGGAAGTATGGACACTATAATGTCCAGTACAAGTTATTTATGTACAATTGTAGGTGCAACAATATATTGGGTGTCAAGGCTACAAAGAATAGTAACTCTCTCTACAACAATGAGAGAGTACATAGTTGTAATAGAAGCTTGTAAAGAGATGTTGTGGATGCAACGATTCCTAGGAGAGATAGGAACAAAGTAGGACAAGTATGTGATATATTGTGATAGTCAAAGTGCCATTCACATGGCGAAAAATTCAAAATTTCAGTCAAAATCCAAGCACATTGACTTAAGGTACCATTGGGTATGGAATGTCTTGGGGGAAATAAAATTATCCTTCAAAAAAATCCATACAGATAAGAACCCTACTGATATGCTCACTAAGATTCTACCAAGAAATAAACACGAGTTAGGTAAAGAAATTGTAGGATTTAGTGTGACTCGATTCAACACTATTCATTTGGCTTTAAGTGGGAGAATGTTAGATGTGAATCTGGAAAAGACACCAATGTCGAGGCCAACAATCACTACCTACACCGACCTTCTAACAGTCACCACCCACACCAACCACTGCCCTTGACTTATAGAAACCACGTTGTAGCTCGTGCAAAAAACATGAGGAAAATTTGAGAGCTTTGTCCAACATTTATAAATTTGTATGTTTCCTCAACCTCAATAATCTAAGTAAGGCAAGGCCTGTAATGGAATGAAAAGCTTGTGATTTTCTTCACCATTGTCATTTTTTGATCTTTGTCCTGTGTGCTACCTATTTGTGTTGTATTCTGCTATATGTTATTAGAATTTTTTCCCTCTTTGCTGTTTGATGTATTCTCTAATTCCATCAACCTAGCCCATATATGTTGGATCCAAGAATATTCCAGGAATCCACAATTGAGTTAAGGATGCCCCTACAACCCAAATATTGATACAACTTACATAGTTGTGTAATTTAATAGATATTGATGAATTTTCACATATTTGAAGAATTAAAAAAACAGAACTGGAAATTTTTAGAATGCATTTGAAAGATTCAATACAAGTTATCTAGTTCTTGATCCTTGAAATTTTCCATAACTGTCATATTTTTCATCCATTCATAAGTATTTCTATTTTTCATGGTTCGATTATTGGTTCTAAATAATATTAAAGCAAAAATAAGTAACTATCATAATTATGTGTCAAAAATTATGTTACTATATTGATTCAGGAAAACCTAAAAGAAAGAAATCAAACGTCTTGAACAAGAAAAAGAATGAAGAAAAATATTGAAGGGGAAGAATAACTAATTCTTGAAGACAATCTTCATTCCTCCTCTTTAGATGGATGAGATTATTTACTAACATATAGAGATTGTGCAATGGGAAAAGTGTGCATCAATATTATGGAGCAATACTCCTAAGGGGATTTTTGTCTACATATTTAGTCAAATAGAATTCCAGATTTGTTGTTGAACAACCGATCAAAATACAGTAAAGATAAAGACCTTAGAATAGGGTGAAAGATGAAGAGAGGCAGGGAGATTCTGCATGGGCAAGGTAAAGATGGTCAATAATTAGTTTACAGTGCTTCATGTATGTTCAAATGACCATCTTTGGCGGTTCGTAAATGGTTTTTGTGGTATAGTTAGTTCGATGCAATACCATCTCGCGAGATGTTGACTATATGATATGTTTTAGCAGTCTTTGGACTCGACCCTGCATGCTACTACTTGTATGTTGTCTATGTCAGTGTTCTAGGATAGATTTTGGTGACATACTTGTTTCCTTGGGATCCCATCTGCTTCTCTAGCTTATATGATTATATTGCAGATGGTCTTAGATGTTTTACAATCAGAGATTGTTCATATACTAGTGTTGTTGTTGATTTCTATATATATATTAATTTGTATGTATATGCTTCAGTTCCTACATCTCCGGGTGTATTGATTTCCTACTGGACTATTGTACTGAACATTTCTTGCTGATAATTTCGTGGAGGCATTGGTTCCTATTTTTATCCCACTAATTACTATTCCATTTGGAGTCGGTGGATTGAGTCGTTCATTTATTCTCTACCATGAAAGGAATTTGGTATTAGGTTATGCAATCAGTCATGGTCTTGTATGGGATGTTGTTGTTGTTGGTGTTTCAAAGGGTAGGATGACTAGATCGATGGTATGAAGGGTTTGTTTCTCCTTCCATGGTCATTTGCTTGGTCTAGTTATTCCGAGTGCTAGATTTATTATCTATCCACCACCTTTTTCTCCATTTTATGATTTTAGTTTTCAGAAGGTGGGACGTGGGGGCGGATATAATGTGATGGGATGTGTGTTGTTCATCTATTAATTTTGTGTCATATATTTCCTAATTTACTTGACATGGGTCAATGTGGATGATATGTCCATTTATAGATATATTGTTTTCTATTATATGCATCTACCACATTCCCTTCTCGGGTTGATAACTGCAGACAAAATTATCCTTTGATGTTATGTGGGGGCAATGTGATATGTCCTGGTCATTGGTTTCCATTTCGTGTGTGGATCCCAAAGTCATGGTGGTATGGTTCCTAATAGATTTCCTGACGATTTTTGTGCTTAAAATATTTAGTTTATATTAAATCTCGATCTTTTCGATTATTTTCCAATGTGTTCCCATGATGAATCACATGGACCCGTTTGCGTCGGATACATCGACACATGAGGCATTTATTGGTGCCACGCTGGAAGCAGAGTCACTACACAAAAATCCATATGGATCAGCGCTCGGGGATGGCTCGGATGACAAGGGAGCTGGATGCCAGGTAGATATCGCTAGAGGTGTGTTTGGTGGTGCACATGCACAGTACATTCCACTTCATGGTCCGCATGGTTATCGAAATCATCATTCTTGGAATGGAAATTCTATACAGATATGTTCACCAATGCATATTCTCATTTTTGGCCATGACATTCTACAGGATCGGGTTTGCAGTTTACAGAAGCAAGCATTAGTGGGTAGAAGGCACTTTGCTACGATGGGGGAAGGTGAGATGTGGAAATGGGTGGAATCTAAGTGGAAGTCTTTAGTAGGTTACATGTCATTCGTGGTGTGGCTCATGAGCGATTGGTACCATTTCCATTTTCTGTGTCTGGAGGATTTACAAAAGATCAAGGCGACTCCATGGATTCATGGTTGGGGTTTTTTTCCCTCCATGCATTGTACATTGGCTTCAACCCATTGAAGGAGACACCCAAAAATACGTCAATTTAGGTTAAATTACCTAGCTTGCCCATTGAATTTTAGACGCAGAAGGTCTTCATCGACATTGGTAATGCCATTGGAAAATTTGTTTACGTCGACCCTCAATGTCTGGGTGCCCGGGACAAGCATATTGCTTGGATTATGATTGAGAAAGATTACAGCGGGTGCCTCCCTAACCATATTGAAATCTACTAGGAGGATACTAATTTGTATCAAAGATTATATTTTTTGGGTATTCCATTCAGATGTCTCATCTGTCACCATATGGGTCATCTAATGGCACAATGTTTGTGTCACTTGGGTGGTAGGTGCTCAATGTATTGACAGAAATATCATGGGCATCTGGTTTCCAAAGGTGGCGCGATTGCTGAGTCTGCTGTTGGCCTAGATCTTGGTGATTATTCAGGTGATATACATCATATATCAGGTACACCAACTTTCTCTCTCCCTTGCACTCAATCTGGCTTTTTGTTGCCAAAACGTGTTAATCCCGTGCCTATCGAGGTTCCCTCATTTCCTACCTCTAAGGGTACTGGGATTGCATTATCTGATGGCTCGCTGCCCATGTTGGACCAAAATATTCCTTTTTCTAGTATGGACTCGTCTACATCTGGGGTGATGCTCCCCCTCCTGATGTCACATGGTGATATTTTTCCATCACATATCATGTATATTCCTAAAAATCCTACACAACCAGTGCTACACACTTCTCTAGATACCAGGACCCAACCCATTTTGCCACATTTCCGTGTAACCTCCCTTACCAACTCGGTGGATAGTGACCTATAACGTTTACTGCAACATAAGACCTTATACCTTCACTCTCTTACAATACATAGACCCCATGGTGCCACACCTTCACTTATCAGTCCTACTTCTGCTAGTAATATCATTATACACCACAAAAAGAGTCGGGACAGTCGCCATTTTTGGGGTCGTGCTAAGGCTATCCCTTTTTTTCCTTTTGAATCTAATGTCCTAGTAGATGTTCCCATTGCTTCACCCTCTTCCGCTTGGGCCCCTAGAGGAAATGCAACCTCCTTAGGTCTTCCATGAACTTCATTTTATCTATCAATATTCGGGGACTAGGGGTTACTCCAAATTTTTGGCTGTCAAAGAATTATTCCTTTCTTCTAGCCCATATATTATTCTTATTCAGGAGTGATCTGAATTTGATCCATAAATGACTGACAAAGAACCTTGACTATATCAGGATGAAACGAATCTTTAAAGAATCCAAAACAACATCAAAAACACCCCGAACGAGTGGCAATGTGGCAAGTGTGGAACGACGAGGACCTCGGTCAAAGTGTGCTGACCGAGGTCCATGGAGACTGCGCGGGAGGTCAAAGTTTCCCCTGGGAGCCCTAGATCGGGAAAAGAAGGTGATTTTCGATGCACTAATCGCACATTGCTGGGCGAACAGGGCCAAAATGGGAAAGCATGAGCACCCAGTCATGTGGGGGAACTAGCGGACCGCGGGCGAAAAAAAAGAAAAATCACTAAAGTACAAAGGCGGGACCCACACCCTGGAAACTAGCGGTTTTGATCGAGGCTCCCTTGAATGGTAAGAGGTTTTGGATAGGAGTGGAGCAATCCCATACACCGATCGATGTGTGGCGACGAAGGAGAGAGAAAACCGTCGTTGATCACGCGCTATCGGTCGAGCAAGTCAACTGCGCTCGACGTGCATATGACCTTGAATCTTGAGGAGCCCAGATCGGACGGCTGAAATTGCGCCCGATAGAAATAAGAAGAATCAACAGGGAATTAAGCCGCGATTTAGAAGGATTTGGAAACCATTGACCACCACCGTGGAGAAAGAACATATCCACGACATAACCGAAGAAATGAATCGACGAGTAGGATGGTGCTATTCCAATGGGGACAGATGGTGCTATTCCAATGGGGACACGTGGCCACTTCCTGAGCATTCATGCTGACACCGAACAGGGAACTCCAAGCGCAGCTACAGAAGGAGAATTGGCACAAGCAAGAGAGAAACCGAACAGGCATAGGGATCGAATGGCTAAAGCCATAAACAGAGACAGACGAATAGAGGGGAATTGAGAAGAGTCTGAGTGACCAAGAGAGATCGTGAATAGTGCACCCTGAGAGCAGGATTGAACACATAGAACAGTAAAGCCAAGCAGAGGAGACAGAGGGCCGAGCTGACCACAGGCAGCGTCGAGCACGAGAGAGCTTGAAGATTCAAGCCTTCTCATAGAGGAATCTGTGCGGACTGAGCATCATATTGGCTCTTTCCACTGTAGACCAAGGGTCATAGAGCTAGTAGGGAGAAAAAAAAAGAGTCTGTGAACTCTGAGTGGCTTGGGGAGTCCAAGAACCACCTTACTAAGCAAAATCTACTTGAGGAAAACTCATATTGAGTCCCTGCAATGTAATTTCTCTGCTGTAAGACACAATAAAACAAGACAACCACTGAAGATGGACCAGAGACGTAGCCCTGGGAAATAGGGTGAACTCCTTATTAAAACTGTATGTGTCTTTTTGTTGCTTATTGTATCTCTCTGTTGTCTTTTCCACTTATTTTCTGTGTATTGGAAATCTAATCGATCCATTGTTTCAATAACACAGAACACACACACACACACTAGCAAATGAGTCTGTAATACCTTTGGTTTAATAAATCTTTAACTGATGGCACTCATAGGGTGATTATTAGATCAAGTGGTATCAGTGCTCTAGGCTATAAGGTTAGACAAGCTTGTGCTGGTTTAGCTGTGAATGCTCACTAGATCAAAACTTAAATTAGGAGAAGGAGAGTTGGTGGAAACTAATCCTGAAATTGGGAGAGTCTATTCTTAGAAGAAAATGTCAGAAGAAGGTTCTATAGGGCCGGACCCTCAACTCATAGAAAGTTTCCTAGCTATAAATTCTATGGTAGAATAAATGTATAGGGAATTTAGAAAGCATAAGGATGAAGATTCATTAGGCTCTAAACAAGATAAAGAAGAAGATGAATCTCATTCCCATTACCACTCAAAAGAAAAGGGAAAAGTAGAAAGCTTCCCTACACCTCCTAATAGCCCTATGCATAATAAGAGAGCATCTTTGATTAAACTATATGTTAAATTTGATTTCCCTATATATGATGGAGAGTTAAATGCTGAAAAGTTGGACAATTGGATTAGACAAATTGATGTGTATTGCATAGTACAGAACATAGACTCAGACAAGAGTAAGATTGAGCTGGCGAGCCTACGTCTACAAGACACTGCCTTTGTTTGGTGGGAAGGTAGAACCCAAGCTGATATGAAGAAGCATGGTAAGACCATCTCTTCCTGGAGTGAATTTGTTGCTACAATCAGAAAGCAGTTCTATCCATTGGCCTACATGTAACAAGCCATGATGAGTTGGAAAACTCTTCGGCAGTTGAAGGCGCAAAGTATGCAAGGGTATACTCAAGAGTTCAGAAAGAGAGCATTGATGTTGGGCATCTCATTAGACTCACCAGAAACTCTTTTGAAGTACATTGGTGGTCTACACAGCTACATGAGGCATACCATCGTCATGTTTAATCCCACTAGTATAGATGAAGTATCTGTACAAGCTACTCATCTAGAAGCTAGAGGAAAGAATGGAAATCTAGAAGTTGGGGGACCATCCCAACCCACTGTAAGCAAGAGCAAGTAGAAAAGAAGCAAAAGTGGAAAGCAAGGAAGGCAAACACTGCACAGAAAGGCAAAGCTTCATGCACTCATTGTAAAAAGGAGGGGCATGATGATGAGCACTGTTGGATTCTACATCTAGAGCTGAGACCTAAGAAGTCCGAGGGAAAGAAGAAGAAGACTACTGCAGCTATTCAGAAAGATTTGTGGTCAGACTCGGGAGATGAAACAATAATTGCAGCCACAGGTACAAAAGTAAGAATTCTGAAGCATCTACTAGTAATTATGCTCAATCTGTTATTGATGAAGAACATGAGAGAAAAAGACATGAGCTTTTCCATATTCGAGTTGTTTCCAAAAATCAAAAGATTGATACCTTGTTTGATAGTGGCTCACAAGTAAATCTAATTTCTGAAGCAATTGTAAAGAAATTGGGATTAACAACTACACCTCATAAGAAACCATACCCATTAGGTTGGTTGAATGATAAATCACAACTACAAGTGACTAGACAGTGCAAACTCAAGTTTTCTTTTGGGTCAACAGCTGTAGATGAGGTTGAATTAGATGTAATTCCTTTGGATATATGTGGAATTGTTTTAGGAAGTCCTTACTTGTATGATAGAAAGGCTATTTTCTATAGACCTGAGAAAAAGTATCTACTTGTTAAAGATGGGATCGAATACTTTGTAAGAGTTCACCAGCTCAAGAATGATTATACTCTCATAAACTCGGGATAGATGAAAAGAATGATAAATTCATGCAAATAGTTCTTACTGATGGTTGTAAAGGAAAAGACACCTGATAAAACCAATGTATTTGAGGGTTGTAATGCTGATTAGCAAGCTGATATAAAAAGCACTGTTTCAGAGTATGATGTCTTATTTCAAGAACCTAAAGGTCTACCACTGGTGGGCTCCAGTATTGCAGCAATAATGCTGCAACTCCTGGGAATCCCTTCTTTAATTTTATCAACCCAGTAATTCGTAACAAACTTGAAAGCGACGGTGTTGTATGCACAAGTACTAACTCTTGCTGCAGCTGTCACTTGGTCAGCTGGCACAAGTCCACTAGGGGCTTAAGCCAACTTCTATGAGCTCTAAGAAGAAGCCTTTAACTGATGGATGAAAGCTAACTCAAAGGAATCTAATCTACTTGTGGAAAGAAACTGAAAAGCTGAAAGGAAATGCAAACCCTGGCAAACCCTAATTTTACCAGCTAGCCCCACTGATGCGAAAAAGAGGATGCAAGCTACTGAAAGAGATGCCCTTGACTCCTAGGAAGGTAAAATGTATGTGTATAAGTTATCACTATCTGAAGAAAACATATTTTTGTATTTTTGAATAAGTTGTCAGAATTATCATGCATGTGCTTTCATTGTTTTTTACTGTGGAGAGGTGGATTGCTGAGAGAAAATGCTTGCAAGAGGTTAGGATGGTTAGGAGAGGGCCTAAGGGGTCCCTAGCACCCTTCCCAAGAGTTTCACAAAGTTTAGCGATCAATAGACCACTTTCATGAGCTTCTACAAGAAGTCTGCAGGGTTTCTACAAGATGTTCTAGAATTTCTACAGGATGTTTTGTAATTTTCTACAGGATGTTCCGAAAAGAGGATTTTGGAGGGTTGATGGAGGAAAAATGGTGGGAAAGTGGAAATGGAGGTTGGATAATGATGTTGAGGGGTCTAGGACCTGGTGGATGAGGCTAAGGAGCGATTGGACTTGTTCGAGGATGAAGGGAGCAATAATCCATAAGAATGTAGAAATTAGGGCAAAGCGAGCGAATGCAGCGAATGTAAGGCACGTATCCGAGTCAGAGGATGAAGCAGGTTGCATGGATGGGGTAAGGATAAATGAGAGGTAATACAGGTACTTTGCAAGTTGTTTCTCAAACTAAACAAACAAGGAAAGACTAGAAAAACAAAGATCTAGCTATTTTGACTTACTTTGACCTACAAACCAAAAATATGATGAACATAATTTTATTGGCAGAAAATCATGCAAGATAACTATGGAAATTGAGCAAGAAAAGATTATAAACATGTTATTACAACTGGTATCAACTTTCCTAACTAAAAATCTAACACTAGCAATGGCATGAAGAGGTAAAAACAATGTTTTTGGTGGCAGCAAGGACACCTTGGTCACAGCTCATGGTCCCACCAAGGGAGAGGTGAGATCAGAGGTGCTTGATAGCCTTTTTCTGAAGATTTTCTCTATTATTAACCTATCAAATCAATCTGAACATGAAAAGCCTTTAACCATCAAAAGTAACCTAAATAACAAAACAAGATTTAGATCTAAATAATAGATTTTATTCTAAGAATGCAGCAAAGACACATAAAAGTAAACAAAGGAGGTATTGGGCACTTGACATGGGCCTAACCCCAAGAGCTACAACCTCCTAAGAGAGATTGGAGCTAGTGCAAAGCTAGATTCATGTTTATTGATCAAAAGAATAGTTACATTCCAAAAGTTGTCCACAAGGAAAACTTGAAAATGTGCTGAAATGGAGAGCTAAACTACTGCCTAAAAAAATGACTAAAATCAAACTACAAACTAGCTAACTTCTGCCTACAAAGTGACTAACTAAAATGAGGCCCTATGCCCTCTTATTTATACAATTTGAGGATCCCAACAGTCCTCCTAAACTTTAGGGACTCGACTGCCCAAAACTTGTAGTTAACAACAGTCCTACTTGACTTGCTTGGCTGCCCTTGTGATAATCGATTTGGTGACCCTTGAACTCCAAGCTGATGGTGGAGAATTCAAGGTAAGGGCCCATAAATGAAGGTGACACCTTCCTAAAAATCCTCTCCCTTGTTCTTCCACGAATTTGGTTGCCAAGTGCTCCTTAAGACCTTTGATTTTGTCTAAAAATTGACCAAAACACTGCACAAAGCACCCATTAGACATGTTGGCATAATGACTAAACCAATTCACTCTATTAGCGTAAATATAATAAAAAACATGCAATAAACTAATGAGAATGGTGGATTAAGTCGAATTAGGAGGTTGAATTGGCCCATATAATTATCCATTTTTGGGGCTCATCATCACTCCCCTACTGAAAGTGTTTCTCATCCTCTGAGAAACTAATCTATCTCCTCCTCTCTGATGGCCTTGGTGGCCTCCCTATCATGCCAAGCTCCTGAAGTGATGTCCTCTTCTCGGTCATGAAACCATTCTTTTCTCTCTACTTCTTGCCACTGGCTATGCTCCTTTTCCTAGAGAATTCTCAGCTTCCTGTAGAACTGTCTCAGCATCCTGTAGAGAGGCCTTTGTGTCCAACATTTTCATTCTTTCTCTCCAGGTGGATGTCTTCAGGCTTCCTCGTTTATAGGTGATGGATGCCTTTTAGGGAGACTTTTCCTTTTATGTAGCTGGGGTGTATACAATTGTATTTGGCTCTTTTGACTGTGGCTGGGGTCTGCCAGTTTTTATCTGCATGCTCCTTCTTGCCTTAAAATACATGGAAGGCTCCCTCTTTCACTTCCCTTTTTGCTTTGGAGATGTGCTTAGGGTGGCCAGCACAGCTGTTGCCTCCCTGGATAAAATCTCAAGCAATTTCTCTTTTTTGTTCCTCTGTTTCCATACTTCCTGTAGAAAGTCTTGTGCCGACTGTTTTCTGTCTTCCTGTAGAAACTGCTTTCTGGCTTCCTATAGAAACGATCTTCACTATTTCCTGTAGAAACGGTTTTCACTGTTTTGGCCGCTTGGCTGGGGGTGCCTTCTCTTTTAATTTTGTTGTGGTTGCCTTGGGTGTGCCTTCACTTGCTTGGACTTTTTCAGTTCTTTCTGCCCTGCTCTACAATCTCTTCTCCCTAGGTGTTTGTGCCATTGTTCCTCCCATAGCTTTAGGCTTTGCAACTTGGCCTTTTCCTCGTTTATTTTCTTGTTCTCTCTGTGGCAGTTTGTCCTGTGTTTCTTTTCCACTGGCTTTCTCTTCTAATGAGTGGTGGGGTAAGCTTTAAGGTCAACCCTCTAAAATTTATAGTTGCCAGTATCTTGGATTTAGGTTGCAGGGACATTAAGAACTCTTCTGTTACCTCATCATTATAACCTTGGATTCTATCACAAAAGGTCATCCAATCGGCACGGGTAAATAGGTTTACCACCTTGGGATTTTCTCACAATTTCCTGGAATCTGAGGGTTCCTTTCTGATAAACCCTCCTGGCATGATGAGAATGCTCTATTTTGGCTTGTGCTCTGATCAGAAGGGAAATTTTGTGTATGGTTTCCTCCCCATAACTTGGAAGACAATATCCCTCAGGTGTTTATATTTCACTTTGCAGCAAATCCCTGGTTAGAATGTTGTTGCTGCCCAAAACTCGACTGTCAAAAGGGAATTAGACTCTCAGACAGAGTGCAGAGCTTAATTTTTATTCCCAACCACATAAAAGTCACATTGTTTATGCACATGTTAGCCCTTACAGTCATTTATTGTTTCTACAGAAGGAATTTGTTAACAAGAACTGCGGAGGAGAATTTTGACACAAAATCGACTGAGAAATTTCGTGCCACACACAGGCAGCCACTTTTTTTTTTTGACTCACAGGCAAACTTGTTTCATAATTTCTTATTCAAAACAGTTTAATTCACCACCTTTCAAACATATCATGCATGGAAGAGTGTTTTTTCAAGCCTACCTCTCTCATAACTCCAAACTCGATGAAGAAAAGTCCAGACTTTTCTGCTACGGAAGCTGTGCCGTACTTCCTATAGAAGACCCCCCCATTTCCTGTAGAGTGCCACTGCACCTCTGAATGAGCCCTATACGTGGGAGAATTTTGAACCAGGCCGAAAATCTCATGGAGGAAAACAGGTTAACATATTGTGGGAGCAGAGGATGTGTACTTTGGCTAAGAACGTTGCAGAATCAGCGGGTGGTGAGAGTCAGCCGAGCATTTTTTTTATTGCTGCATGATTTGTGGTGAGGGAGTGAAGTGGCCAGGTGTACGTGGCAACATGCAGACGGTAGTGTTGTTCATGAACTGTGTGCTTGCCCCCTGTAATCACTGCCATCAATTGCACTGAGGTTTAAACGGCCAACACTCCTTGTTGTTTTAATTTTCACGTAAGTCGACTGTCCACGTATACTGCATGACTTCCGGCCGAGCGATAGAGAAGGAAATGTCAGGTTAACCTTGCTATATTTGTGGCTTAATCCCACCATTCCATTCGTTCATGCAGTTCTTCAATTAGATTCATGCAATAGAGGAACAAGTTTTAGTCACATACTTGGAAGTTGAATGGTTGCTGTGAGTTGTTGTGGCCTTTCATTTGCCGCATGCACTAGTTTCTGTGGTTGCATGGTGGCTGGGTTGCTGATTCATGGCTATTTTTTCTTGTGCAAATATCCTCTGGCTGGATCCACACTGCAGGAGCTGGCTTCCACGTTCAGATCTGCACCCTCAAGCTGCTGATGTTGAATTTTCACAGTCCAGAAACTTGTTCTCGCCATTGCTCTGGAACGATAGACTAAATCGATCTGAAACTTGTTGAGCATGTTCCTATCATCACTATGCACCTTCCATAGCAAAATTGCGATCGATGGAAGCACAAATTTCGAGAAAAACGAGAAATGGCTGAAGATTACAAAGATCAATTTCTGGAAAATCTTGCATCGAAATCAGCTAAAACTGCTTGGGTAGGTTACTATCACCCATATACATCTCCCCATGAAATAGGTTTTGTAACGGATGCACAGATATGGAGAAAATGCAAAAATGGCTAAAGGTGATGGAGGTTAATTTCTTGGAAATCGTGCACTGGAATTGGTTGAAATTGCTCGGGCATGTCGCCATCCTCCCTATACAACTCCCTGTAAAATAGTTTTGTAAATGGAAGCATTGTTTTCAAGTTAGGGTAAAACCAAATTTCAGCACTATGTATTTTTGCTTCCAAGCATTCTGCAGTTCTTTGCATGTTAAGAAAAATGAGCTTGGGCTGTGATGCAGGCATGGAAATGATGGAGGAGGAGTTTGAAGAAGGTAGGAGGACTGATGAACCATTTAGGAAGCTATTATGCTCACCAAACTGCCTTTTTGCAATCCATTTCTAGCTTCCTATAGAAATCCTGTAATTTCTACAGGAACTTCCTGTAGAACACACAGTTTTGAGGAAAGAAGCACAATGAGATGGAAATAATGTTGGAGAAGGGTGAGGGATGGAAACATGGATGCTTGCAGGCCTCATGGACAGATTTGTAGCCTTATGGTCCTCTTCAGAGGTCGATTTTGGCTTGTTTGTAGGCTTCTTGTAGAAGACACAGAACTTCCTGTAGAAAACACAGAACTTCCTATAGAAGGCACGAAACTTCCTTTATCTTTGTTTTGAGTGATCCTAACTGACCTGAATTTTCTTCCTGCAACCTGCAATTATTCAATAGAAATTATATTTATTTTTTTCTTCTTTTTTTTCTCTCTTTTTTTTGAAAACAACTAGGGCGTCTCATGGAGGTTTTCACCCTAATTGCCTGCCCTAGGCGCCTCCAAGGGAGGTTTTCACCCAAGGATCTTATTATTTTTTATTTTCTCTTCCTTTTTTCAACCCATTGACCATCTCATGGAGGTTTTCAATTAATGAGTTGATCTGAGGCGCCCCCGAGGAGGTTTTCACCTTAGATCTTTATTTTCCTCTTATTTCAGTTTTTTTCTCTTGTTTCTCTTATTTTCTTTTTCTCATTTTTTTTTATTTTTTTCTACCCTACCCTACTTGAAAAACAAAATCGTTCTCAAGTATAAGAATACTTCCAATGGAGCCATGTGCACATCTAGAGACAGAATGATGTGGAGCCTTGAAATGCATGCTTCGACAGCTATCCGGATTTCAGAGACCAAATGATTTGACTTTGAAGGGATTAGGCATAGCGGAAGAAGAGAGTACTGCTCCAACTTAGTGACCATCTGAAACCATATCTCGATATAGCTCTGATAGCCTTGGTCGTTTTGTTGATTTGGATCATTCTTCATATCTTCTTCTATCATGACCTTCACATCTTCCTCTTTTTGCTGAGTTTTCTCTGGAATACATGGAGGATTTGTTGGTAACCATGAGGGAACTCTCTCGATCTCTAATTCTGATGTCTTCTCTTCATCAAGTGCAGCCCATGGTTCTTTGATCTCATCTTTTGAATCTTCTTTTGCTGAATGTGGTCCTTCAATGTTGTCAATATAATTTCTTTCTTACACTACTCTTCTTGAGCTATGGTGAATATCATTGAGCTCAAGAGGAGTCATTTAGACATGATGTGCCTCAACATTGCAATTGGGTTGAGCTACTGTAATGTGCGAGTTTGGAAATGGTGGTATGGGTAGTTGAGTGGGGGTGTATATTTGAGATGGATGCGGATGGGGTTGTGGTTGGGTAGGCATTTGGGGTTGCCTTGGCAGAGTAGGAGGCGATGGTTGCGGTTGAGCAGGTGGTGGAGGAAAATGAGCGAGAGGAGTGTTGTACTGGGGCCTCCACCCCTGATGAGGTGCATTCTACTGAGGCTATGGCTGAGCATAAGAGTGAAACAAATGAGCAGTTGGTTGGGCATAATATGGATATGTGAAGGAACAAGGAGGAGGTGTGAACCAGGATGGATGAGTAGGGGGACCCCAAGAAGGCATGGAAGTGGCTTGATAGGGGTCGTAATAGGTCTCGGATGTCCCTTGCAGTTCCTGCTAGTAAGATATGGGTCCATGTGGCCTCCTCTGGTTTATGAAATAGAGTGATTCAGTGGCTAGTTTGGTTCTATGATATGCAGCTTTAAGTCCAGGCAAGGAAGGGCACTGATTCGTAGGATGGTATTCTTCACAAACAAAACACACTTCTATGGAGTTCAATGGCCATTCATTCCTAGGATGCTTTCTAGTGCACCTGGGACAAAAGATGACCAAAGCCCTCTTGGCTTCCTCTTGCTTCCTTTGGATCTGTAAGGTATCTAGTTGCATGGCAAGAAATTGCTTCATATCACTCTTGAAATCTTCCATCTGATTTGCAAATTCGTTGTTGGATAAGGTACTGCTATCAAGATTTCTATTTGTAGCCATTTGCTCCAGAGGACTATTTTCTTCTTCTTCTTCCCTTGAGGTTCTTCAAATATGTCTTGTTGTCCAACTAAGGGTTCTTTAATCACAACCATCGAAGAAGAGAGAAGGTTGGTTGTGTGAAACAGTGGGGGTGTTGTGCAATCATTTTTCTGACTTATCTCTACTCCTACAAGGTGGGAAAGGAAATATTTTTTGGTTTATTTTTGCTTCTTTTTTCTGCTTGTACCTACAAAACTAAAATAGATTGAACTGCAACTAACTATCTTGCTAAAATGAAAATGCGGAATTGAAATGAAAGCATGAAAAGACTAATCTATTTTGTTCAAATGAAATTGCAGGAATGAAATGCTAAGCTACGCTTGTGGAATTGAAATTCTAATCTACGCTTGCAGAATTGAAATTGCGGAATTGAAATGCTAATCTATGAAAGTGGGAAATGTCTAGTCTACTTTTGCGGAAATGAAATTGCAGAATGGAAATGAAATAAACTACTTAGCAGAAGGTTGTAGTAGAAAATAGAAGAAAAGCAGCAATCACCAATACTTTGATGCTTCTCCGGCAACGGCGCCAAAAAGAGTGGTGGGCTCTATTATTACAAAAATAATGCTACAACTCCCGGGACTCCCTTCTTTAATTTTATCGACCCGGTAGTTCGTAACAAACTTGGAAGCGACGGTGCTGTATGCACAAGTACTAGCTCTTGCTGCAGCTGTCACTTGGTCAGTGGGCACAAGTCCAATAGGGGCTTAAGCCAACTTATATCAGCTCTGAGAAGAAGACTTTAACTGATGGATGAAAGCTAACTCAAAGGAAGCTAATCTACTTGCGGAAAGAAAATGAAAAGCTGAAAGGAAATGCAAACCCTAGCAAACCCTAATTTTACCAGCTAGCATTACTGATGCGAAAAAGATGATGCAAGCTACTGAAAGAGATGCCCTTGACTCCTAGGAAGGTAAAATTGATGTGTCTAAGATATCACTATCTTAAGAAAACATCTTTTTGAATTTTTTGAATAAATTGTTAGAATTATCATGCATGTGCTTTCACTATTTTTGACTGTGCATAGGTGGATTGGTGAGAGAAAATGGTTGCAAGAGGTTGGGAAGGTTCAGAGAGGGCCTAAGGGGTCCCTAGCACCCTTCCAGAGAGTTTCACAAATTTTGGCAATCAAGAGGCCACTTTCGTGAGCTTCTACAGGAAGTCTGCAGGGTTTCTACAAGATGTTCTCGAATTTCTACAAGATGTTCTGTAATTTTCTACAGGATGTTCCGAAAAGAGGATTTTGGAGGGTTGATGGAGGAAAAATGGTGGGAAAGTGGAAATGGAGGTTGGATAATGATGTTGAGGGGTCTAGGACCTGGTGGATGAGGCTAAGGAGTGATTGGACTTGTTCGAGGATGAAGTGAGCAATGATGCATAAGAATGTAGAAATTAGGGCAAAGTGAGCGAATGCGGCAAATGTAAGGCACGGATCCGAGTTAGAAGATAAAGTAGGTTGCATGGGTGGGGTAAGGATAGATGAGAGGTAATACAGGTGCTCTACAAGTTGTTTCTCAAACTGAACAAACAAAGAAAGACTAGAAGAACAAAGATCTAGCTATTTTGACCTACTTTGACCTACAAACCAAAAATATGATGAATAGAAGTTTATTGGTAGAAAATCATGCAAGATAACTATGGAAACTAAGCAAGAAAATATTATAAACATGCTAGTACAACTGGTATCAACTTTCCTAACTAAAAATCTAACACTCGCAATTGTATGAAGAGGCAAAAACAATGTTTTTGGTGGCAGCAAGGACACCTTGGTCCCAGCTCATGGTCCCACTAAGGGAGAGGTGAGATCAAAGGTTCTTGATAGACTTTTTCTGAAGATCTTCTCTATTATTAACCTATCAAATTAGTCTGAACATGAAAAGCCTTTAACCATCAAAAGAAACCTAAATAACAAAACAAGATTTAAATCTAAATAACAGATTTTATTCTAAGAATGCATAAAAGACACATAAAAGTAAACAAAGGAGTTACTGGGAACTTTTGATGGGCCCAACCCCAAGAGCTAAAGCCTCCTAAGAGAGATTAAAGCTGGTAGAAAGCTGGATTCATCTTTATTGATCAAAAGAATAGTTACATTCCAAAAACTGTCCACAAGGAAAACTTTAAAATGTGCTGAAATGGAGAGCTAAACTACTGCCTAAAAAAATGACTAAAATCAAACTACAAACTAGCTAGCTTCTGCCTACAAAGTGACTAACTGAAATGAGGCCCTAAGCCCTCTTATTTATACAATTTGAGAATCCCAACAGTCCTCCTAAACTTTAGGGACTCGGCTGCCCAAAACTTGTAGTTAACAGCAGTCCTACTTGACTTGCTTGGCTGCCCTTGTGATAATCGATTTGGTAGCCCTTGAACTCCAAGCTGATGGTGGAGAATTCAAGGTAAGGGCCCATAAATGAAGGGGACACCTTCCTAAATATCCTCTCCATGAATTTGGCTGCCAAGTGCTCATTTAAACTTTTGATTTTGTCTCCAAATTGACCAAAAAGACTGCATAAAGCACACATTAGACTTGTTGGCATAATGACTAACCCAATTCACTCTATTAGCATAAATATAATAAAAAACATGCAATAAAGTAATGATAATGGTGGATTAAGTCGAATTATGAGGCTGAATGAGCCCATATAATTATCCATTTTTGGGGCTCATCACCTAACGAGATTTTAATTGAGGATTAGGGCGGCTTAACGATGTTGGGGGAGATGCGATTTGAGGATAGTTATTAATTAATCATTGTATGATTAATTAATCCTTTCTGGTTTGGCGATGGGGTTATGGATCTTAATTAGTCGTGGATTGACTAATTAATCCATCTAGTTTTTTTACTTAATATGGTTTATATTTCAAACCATGGGGCGGGATATTTAACATTTGGGATTTTAATTAAATATATAGGAAAGGAGTGTATTTTCAGAAATTAAATACATTAAAAATTAAAGAAAATATGAAATGGAAATGAGAACAAATTGCACTAAGTATAATGTCTTGATACATTAGTTCGTGCATTTGAATTTACACATCATAACTTAGGCTTAATGCTTTTTTGTGGGTTTTTGTCGGAAAATGAATGAATCAAAGGGGTTGAATTTTCATGAGGGGATTTTAGTACTTAGAACCTAAGTTATTGGGCTGAGGGTCCGGTCCCTCCAGAATTCAGAGAAATTCTCTAAGCCCCTTTAACTTAAGGTTTAGGTACTCTTTACTTTGTTTATGGGAAATTAGTGAAATTGAAGGTAAAATGAATGGGGAAATTAATTATTTTCCTTTGTAAATTTTTCATTACCATTCATACTCTTAGCAACTTGATGATGAAAGTAAATGACATGACTTTATCCAATCAATCACCATAATTCTACAACCATCCAACTACTTACCCACCTACTCTTCCTACCATTTTTTCTACTCTTTATTAGGGTGTACTTAAGCTGGCAAACCCTCAAAACATTTTTCTTTTCCTTTACAATATAACTCTATCTAAGGCTACCCTTATTACATTCAAGGGCTCAGATTAAACTGTTGAGCTCCTTCCATTTACTCTACCTATCTACTTATCTGCCAAGATTAAACAGTTTGGTCAGATTTTATTCTCTATCTCTAAGTATGAAATTCAAAACATGGAATAACCAAGGTTAAACTATTTGGTTACCATGGATTGTGGCATAAACAACAAGTTGCACACAATCTTTTATTTTACATTGAAAGTAAATGGTAGTGGCAATTGGACTTGCACACTTTCATGGTCTTTTTGTTTTTTCATTGGGGTTCATTTTTCATCCTTTTTTACCTTTTTTTATTCTTTTTGTCCTTTGATTTTTTTTTTAGGACATACCCTCTTTACATTTTTTTATTTTTTTTTTATTTTTTGAATATGCAAAACATTTGCAGAAAAGAAAAGGTATTTACATATTACAGTTTTGACTTGGTCCATTCCAAAATTATGACACCTATTGGTATAGGAACATAACAATATGGACTAAGGACAAGTGGCGTGATGATTTGGAATTTTTGGATGTCCAAGTGGGCCAAATTTAGGTAACACGTGGCACCACTCAGGAGCTGCCATGTGGCAAGGATGATGTCTCCAAGATGAAGTCGAAAAACCCCGATATTCATGCTAGAGGTCATGTTCATGGGATCTTTCCTATGTATTTGGTTTTTGGTGAAAATATGAAAAATTAGGATTAGGTCATTATTTTTAGCCAATAAGGTCTCTGGTCCAATCAAAGGAAAATACCAGAACATAATAGAGTAAGATTGTCAGCCTTTGACCTCTGATCTTACAACCAACATTGAAAGTTGTGCTAGGGAATTTTGGGTTAGTCGAGTATTTATGAGCTCAGTGGAAAATAAAATGTGTAAAACCCTAACCTTGTTCAACCCCCAACCTCATTAGGGATTTTTCACAACTCTAAGTCAAATGGATGAAGGCATTAATAGGAAAGTGTTCTAGCAGTCACAAAATTTTTGGTGGAATGTGCCATATCCAGTAGTTTTCTAATGTTGCTGAACAATTTAGCCACAACTAAGTGGCGGTTGGTGAAATTTGAATAAAATAATATAATTGGTTGTATATTTAGCATTTTTTCTTAATATGGTGGTGCACCAAATTTAGAAAATTCTGCTAAAACCTATAAAATTCTAGAATTACAAATTCGGATAGTTTAACTCAAATTTTCTTACAGAGACAAGAGAGTAGTGTTTGAAGACTTCAAGACCACATTTAGAAGACATGAAAAAAATATTATATGAGTAAAAATATGAATTGATTCATGAAAAATAGTTGAACTTAACTCAAAGTTAAAAAACTAAAAATATCAACTCAATTTCTATATGAACAGAATCAAGTTTCAAGAAGAGTGTGTTAACAATGTTTGGAGGTTAATGTTTTTGTTACTAGTGCGTATAGTGTTTTTGCCAGTGATTATAGCTTGCTTAAGGTGATTTGGTGGTGATTGAGGTATGTTACTTAGGAGGAAATTATTTTTAGTATGATAGGAAGTGGCCTTCATGCTTTTAAGTTTGAAAATGGTGTGAAAGATGAATTGGGGAGGTAAAGAAAGTGGTATCTTGCAAAGTTAGGCGTTGTCACTCTCTAAAGTGGTAACTTAAAAATTAGGGAGTAGTAGCTTCCTTACTGTTGTATCCAAAGAAAATTATACAATAACTTGAAGCTTTCCTCTGTAAAAGTAATTGAAGAAAAGTTAGAAGAATATATGTGTGATATTTGTGCATCTTGCTTTGATTCTTGTGAACCTCATATGAATTGATGTTGAAGTTTTTATTGGTGTCCAAAATTCTTTACAAGTGAAAGAAAGTTTTAAAATTAATACAATATTTATTCACCCCCCTTCTCAATATTGTCCTTGTTTCTGACGATTGGTATAAGAGTAGCCAGGTTACTTCAGGATCTATTTAAAAACTAGAAGAAATATCAAGGACTAGGGTAAACGAGGAAGGAGGATACACCAATAGGCAATTGATGTTCAATGGAACCAACTATGTGTTCTGGAAGGTAAGGATGAAAACCTATATTCAATCACTTGGTGCTGATGTATGGGATGTAGTGGAAGAAGAATATAAAAATCCCCAGGCCTTGATTACTAGAGATTAGAAGATGTAATTTACAAGTAATTCTAAAGCTATGAATGTCATACTTGCTAGCCTACTTGAATCATAACTAGTCAAGGCCATGGATTGCCTTACTGCAAAAGCTATTTGGGACAAGATGAGTAGCTTCTATGAAGGTGACAAAAAGGTAAAGAAATCCAAACTTCAAGGTTTTAGAATGCAATCTGAATCTTTAAAGATGCATGATAAAGAAGATATTTCCATGGGGGCTTAACTCAATGAACCTATGATATATCATGTCCATTCGTGGCATACTCAGCCATACCCTTAATTTGACTAAATATTGGAAAATACCTCTAAAAATCAAATTATTTAACCCCCTACCAATACGAATCCAATACACCTTCGAATTTTAAAAAAACCCTACTTCTACTAGATAATGTAGGTTTTCAATTTTTAAATAGCATTTTTTGTACCCATTTATATTTTTTCATTAAATTTTATCTCCATTTTTTACACACACCAGTATAAAAACCCTTTACCCACTATTATATGATCAATATATTATGTCATTTTTTCCACAATATATATCCCCCAACATGAATGCACATGCTATGGTATTGCTCCCCTGGTTAATCCCCTATGGATTTTCCTAAGTACTTTCTTAGATTTGATGATGTTGTGAAGACTATGTGATGTCACGATGAAGAGTTAAAAGATCCAGTAATCGTTTAAAAGGTGTTTATATCTCTCTATGAGAGATTTAATCCCAAGGTTTCAGCCATTGAGGAGATGACAAATCTGAAGATCGTCACTTTGGAGTAGTTACTTCACACTCTTACTACCTATGAGATGAGAATTTCCAATGGTAAGACAACAACAAAGGAGTCAGCCTTCAAAGAAAATAAGAATCCAAAGGAAGAACAACATGATTCATGTTGTGAATGAAATGAAGAGGAAGCTAAGTTTGTGAGGAAGATCAAGAGAGGATTATGAAAGTACAAGGGTAAGCTATCATTCAAGTAATTTAACCATGGTAAAGTAGGTCACTATTTTTCCGAGTGTCCAAAAAAAAAGAAGAAAGAATACGACCATAGCGAAAAGTTTAGAAAAATGATAAATGATAAATTGAAGGCTAAGAAGAAAAAATTTTACACCCTAGATTCCAACTCCTCTAAAACTAAAGGTAGCCAAATGTTAGATGAGGACAAACATTATGAAAACTCAAAGGAATTTATGCTCATGGCCATAAACAATCTAGAAGTATAATCTTTTGATTCTGATGAAGAAGAGGCTGAAGTTGACTTATAAGTGTTGTGAATTGGATAATCCAACGCTCCCTGTTTGTTTAGCGACATGAATTAACCACCTCTCATGGATCTGTTAACTATGGAAATGTGTCTTTTTACTAACACATGCGATTTTTGGGGTAATGGAAATCATGATTCCAGCAAGTGGTATGAGAGCCAAAGGTCTCGACTTCGAATCACACCTTGCTCATGCTAGGGGCATATTGTTGGGCATTGGATAATCCAAAGTTCCCCGTGCGTTTTGCGAAATGTATTAACCACCTCTTGTGGATCTGTTAGCTCTGGAGATACGACCATTTACTAAAACCTGCGGGTTGGTGTAACATCAATCGTGATTCCAACAATAAGGAGAGGTTGTTAGGTATTTTAAAGAGATTCAAATGATAATAAAGAAAAATAGAACTTAAAAATAATTGTTGATCAAAGATAGAATTGAAGCTATTGAACCTCTACTCTTGCAAATTGAAGAAGGTAATAATATTCAAGAAACTCTAACTTAGCAGCTCAGTGAGACAAACCAAGCAAGTGAAAGGCTTCAAGGAGAAACAATTTTTCTAAGGAAGGAGCTTAAAATAGATTTAATGAAAAATTTGGAAAAGGGACTAAAAGTTTCAATGAGCTTCTTGAAGCAAAAGGAGACTCTAATAATAAACTAGGTCTATGATTTGAGGTTGAGTCAAGCTTAGTAGCTGATGTGAATGGCAAGAAAATGATTACCTTTGTGCAAGAAATAAAAATTGGAGACAACGCAGTAGCCATGATTGATGCAACACAATAGAAAAAAGATAAAGGGAGAATACAACCCAAATTTCACCCAAATATAAATCAAGTGCCACAAAATAGAAGAAGGAATATGGCTTAGAAAAAGTCAAATAATGTAGGATAGGATAATCAAATTTCACAGAGAACAACTTAGCCAAGAAAATGGTTTTCTCCTAGCTATAAAGACATATTTCCTGGCTATTATTTTACTCATACAAACTATGGGGAAAAACATTAAATTATAGGGTGAATCTTACATTTACATAGTTTTGGCCACTAAGGGGAAATTATTAGCCAAATAATCAATCTCTCAAGCAAATGATGACAAGATCCAAGTACAACAATTAATTTTCTCCTTTGAACAATTTGATTCAAAATTATGTATCTCTAAATTTTTCCCACATGGAAGTTGCATTAGAGAAATTTTGAGGTGTAGAATGGGTATTGTAAGGAATATTAAAAAATAATAGTGGAAATAATAAAATAATATTAGATTACATCATCAAATTTTAGAGGAAAAATAGAAAAAAACTACTTTTTTTAACTCACATTTTCAACTTATCTCCCTATGGTTTTACCCAAATTTCGAGCGGGAGCACTCATTGGATGCAGAACTTAATTCCTCATCCAAGGAATACCAATCTAGCATGATTTTTACGGACCTTGCTACACTAAATATGATAAATACATGAAAAAGCATGATCACAACCACGTGTTTTCATGGATTTCTTATTTTTCATGTAGTAGGTTCCATCGAAAGTATACAACATGGGTACTCCTTGGATGAGGAATTAAATTTTGCATCCAATGCATTAGAGAAAATTTCAGCCTACAAGTGACCTCCTAAGGGAAAATAATAAAATAATTGTTAAAATAATCAAATAAGAGTTATGAATTTTGGAGGGGAAAGAAGAAAACTATTTTTTTAATTGTATTTTTTTATTATCTCCTAATATTTTTACTTAAATTTCAAGTATAGAAACTCATTGGATGCGGAATTAAATTGTGCATCCAACGAGCTACCCATTATGCATACTTTTGAGAAGATCCACATTGATAAAAATTTCAGATACATTAAAAAAGTGTGTTGAACATATTTTTTTAATGTATCTGAAATTTTTATCAATGTGGGTCTTCTCAAAAATATGCATAATGGGTGCTCATTAGATGCAAAATTTAGTTCCGCATCCAATAAGTACCTACACTTGAAATTTGAGTATACCTATACGGAGATAAGCCAAAAATACAATTAAAAAGTGGTTTTTCTTCAATTCCCTCCAAAATATTTACATGTACCTCTTTTTAAATTTGAAGGATTTTGATTGGTTTACATATTATAACATGGAAATTACGTGAAAATTTCATGGGCACTTTTAGGGTGAAATTTCCTCTAATGGAGTGCTCCCACTCAAAATCTGGGAAAAATCATAGCGAAATAAGTTGAAAATACGAGTTAAAAATGTAGTTTTTAATATTTTTAATATTTTACTCCAAAAATGGTGATTCATCCCCAATGGTTTAGATCATCATACTGAATCCTATTGGCTCTTATAAAGTTGATTTTGGTTGTACATTTTTGTTTTCAGGCCCAATCTAGACCTCAAATTTTCTCTAATATTTGCAAACTCGTAAACAAAATGGAAGCTCCAAGATTCAAGAAATCAAACTAAAAACCTAAACTCTTGAAGGAAAAATAAATCATAGAGAAATATAATATGGTTTTATATTCTCATAACAAAGAAATCATAGGTAAGTGGATAGTAGTTATTCCAAGCACATATCAGGATACAAAAGTAAGTTTTTCTAGGCACATGCCAAGAGACAAAAGTAAGTTCATGTCATGGAAACCAGTTGAGAAAGGTAACATAACCTTTGGGAATAATGCACCTGGTAAGATTTTGGGAAAAGGAGTTTTCATCCTAGCTAACAGAAGAGGTAAATCCAAGGATGTGTTCTTTGTTAATGTATTGAAGCATAATTCAATGTGTCTCAAATTTGTGACCAAGGCTATAATGTGTTGCTCAAATCTAAAAATTGTCAAAAAAAGTCTATAGGAACAAGATAAATAATAGTTGATGTTGTTAGAACAAACATTAATATATACGTTCTAAAACATAAGATAGAGAAATGTTGTTTGTCAAATATTAATGAGAGCTAGTTATGGCATCGAAGATTAGGACATTTGAACTTTGATCAAATTGTCAAACTGGGCAAGAAGAATGGTGCCAAATATTTTCCAAAGCTTTCGAAACTAGAGAACACTATTTGGAAGTCATATCAAATTGGTAAAAAAGTGCGAGTACCATTCTATTCCAAGGAAAAATCATCAAACATGCCATTGCAATTAGTAAATATGGAATTATATGGTCCTTCAAGAACTCATACACATTTAGGTAAACTATATTTCATGCTTGTGATTAATGATTTTAGCATAATGATTTGGGTAGCATTTCTTAGAGATAAATCAAAGGCTTTTGAAAAGTTTAAAAACTTTAAGGCCATTGTTGAAACATACTATAAAATAAATTTCATAAGGTCTAATAATGGAGTTGAGTTGACTTCAAAACAATTTTATAATTTTTGTAAACAACATGGCATCAAAAGGAAGTTTACCATAACAGAGACTCCACAACATAATCGTGTAGTAGAAAAAGCCAATAGATCAGTTTAGCAGTTGGCCAGATCCATGAAGGGAGAAAGTAATATATAAAAAAAAAGAATATTTGTTAAAGTTATTCACACAATAGTAGTGATTTTAAACAAAGCGCATTTCATACCAAACAATGATAAATCTCCATATGAGCTTTGCTATGGCAGGCCTATGATAACCAAGCATTTCAGAGTGTTTGTGAGAAAGTGTTATATCAAAAGGAATGATGAATATCTTGTTATGTTTGATGAAAGATTTTATGAAGGCATTTTCTTTGGATACTCACATAATAGCAAGGGCTATAGATGCTACAACAAGAATACAAAGAGGATAGTTGATTGCATTGATGTTAAAGTTGATGAACATATTTCTTTTGAAGAAAATAAACCAGTAAATATCATCTCCAATGAACCATTCAACAATGATGAGAAGGATGATGATCCATTTCCAAATGAATATAATGAAGAACCCCTCAATACACAATCCAAATACCCTGCAAGGTATGTGCAAAAACATCACCCAAATAACCAAATCGTTGGTGACTTAAATTAAGCTGTTCAAACAAGAAGAAGTTTATTAAACCCCCCTACTCAAGTACATGTACCTATTCTATCTATGACGAAACCAAAGGATTTTACTCAGTCCATCCAAGATGAAATTTAGTCAAAGGTCATGAATGAAGAGCTTCATTAGCTTAAGAAAAATCAAACATGGGAGATTTTTCCTATACTAGCAAGCAAGAATATCATTGGCATAAAGTGGTCCCTTAGGAACAAATTGAATGAACATGGTGAAGTAGTAATAAATAAAGAAAGGCTATTTTTCAAAGCCTATGCACAAATTGAAGGTTTATATTTTGATGAAACCTTTTGTCTTGTTTCTCACTTAGAGGCAATTGGCATGTTCTTGGATTTTTCTAGTTTCAAGAAATTCAAGATATTTCAGATGCATGTCAAATATTCCTTTTTAAATGGATAATTATATAAATAAGTATACATTGAGAAGCTTAATATATTTTGGTTGTTAGGTAAACCTTAATATGTTTTCAAGCTAAAAAGGGCCTTGTATGGTATTAAGAAAGCCCACGAACTTGGTATTCTAAGTTAGATAGTTATTTTCTCAAGTTTGGTTTTAAGAGAGGTACAACTGATAGTAACTTGTATGTGAAATATAATAATGGAAAATTGTAAAACTCATGTAAAAAAATATAATACCAAGGTCATGGGACAATTATTCCAAGATGAATATTGGGAAAAACATCCTAATGGGTGTTCATTTTGGTTATTATGGCTAAAGGAAATTAGCAAAGGCAATGGAAAAGGCTTTGGAAAGGAAAAGAGGCATTAATTGGTATTTTTTCTATGAAAATAATGGAAAATATGAGAAAAGGAAGGTGCAAGGTCATAGATTTGCATGAGGAGGAAAATGATGGGAAAATAATAGAAAATCGGGAAAATGGAGGGCTCATTGATAAAAGGGATTTTGAGGATTAGTTCATGGTTTTTTTGTCAATTGACACTTTTTGTTAGTTCAATTTTTAGCTCTCTCTCTAACCTCTCTATCTCTCACACTCTTGGACATACAGAGTTTTCTTAGAGCACTTTAGCATTGGATCAAGGAAAGTAAAGAAGCAAAGCGAAGAAAATATCAAGAAAGGAAGAGAAGGATCAAGTGACTACAATGGGATTCTTTGTAGGTATAGAGTTGCATGTATGGTTTTCTTGCTAGTTTTGACATGCATGGTATGCATGTGTGTTCTTGGTTCTCTTGTTGTTATGGGCATGGGTTTTTCTAGGTGTGACATTGTTCTTCAACGTTACCTTTCCATTTCCAAATAGCTATGGTGTGATGGGTTTTCTAGTTTTGTTGTGATGGATTACAAAACGGTTTCGAAACTGAGTGGGGTGGTCTTTGAAAGAAAGAAAAAATGGCCTAGTAATACCTAAACTAGTCTTAGATTGTGGTAAATCTATGTATTGTGTGCCTCGGTGGGCTTAGGAATCCTCGACTGATGAATGACGGGATATACATAAGGCCTAGCAGTATGTGACCTCAATTTAGGCCTAGGAATCCTTGGTTGTTGAATGGAAGGATATATGGTGAAGCCTGGAGGGTGGAGTCTTGATTAGGCCTAGGGATCCTTGACCATTGTATGGAGTGATGTATGGTAAGGCCTAGAGACTAGGAGACAAGAAAAGTCCTCACGGTGTAAGTGCAGAAATCTGGTGGCATCCATGCATGTTTAGGGCCTAGTGATTTGGTGGGGATTGTGGTAAATCCTGGCTCTATTGATGAGGGTGAGGTGGTTTATCATCGAGAATTCCTGGTTGATTTTGTAGAAATTTTGAATAATATGACACTTATTCACAGAGATTATCCCGAGTATACACTAATTGTGGAATATATGCATAATACATAACCTCCTCTACGTTGATCATCAATTTAGCAGTATTAAGAAACATTCAGATGCACACATTGAAGCATCAATCCCACATATCAACAAAGTATGTACCCGGGGAAAGCATAAAGCTGAAAACCCCCAACTATCTGTATATTATATTGATTGAGAACATGTAACAATACATAGTACAATATTCCTCGCAAGTACTTAGTACTATCTCCACCTGTTACACATAAACTAGCTTAGATCTGAATCAATCACTGGCTCAAATCTCCTCCGTTGCTTGCCTGCCTCCACTGTGCAATCCTGCATGAGAATGAATGAGAATGGCTAAACCAAACTCGTATTTCCCTTGTGTAACACTATGAAATCCTCATTGGAAACTCAATCCCACTGATTGTGCAAATCACATGCACAACTATAGTCACAGCTGACAGCTGTCTTGCCCTTTCACTCACCTCTAACACTTGTCTCCACTAGATTGTCCATGCACTGAGTTAACTGATGTATTCTTCAGTTTCTTTATGAGTTAATAATTAGTGAATTAATTAATAATTAATTCACACCACTCATCACTTAGTCTATTGATCAGTTAGACTAAATACAACTAGTTCAACTAAGTCAAACTGAACACAACTCCATCAACTCCTGATTCAACTCCACATAACTCAATCACTGAAGTCCTAACTAAAATCCTTCATGCAATAGCTCAAGTAACCCATAAGAACCACGTATTTCCTTTTGGCAGCTGCATGTGCCACATCCGTAGCTCGAAATGAAGTGCTCCATGAGAAAAAGATAATGTTTATAGTTCAAATATTATTCAGAGCTAATAATATTCGACTATTCTATTTTTAGCCTGACAGTCTAAAAATAGACTCTGCCCATATGTCTAAAAATAGAGGTCCATCTTTTTTACCAACTTGACCAATCATCCACAAATAGCATCCTGCAACTCATAGACCATGATCCATATGTCTAAAAATAGACATAGTGTAAAAATAGACTTTGCGCCAAAAATAGCCTGGGAGTCCACTTAGTGAAGGCGACTTCTTTTCACTAAGCTCCATCATCTTGTTGCAATTTCAAAAGATTTTGGATATGAGTCCCACATTCATGCTTGGAATATGGCACTAGGGTGATTAGTTGAAAGAAACATTTGGTTCAACCAATCTATGGTCAGGTGGTACGTGGAAGTCCCAAACCTAATTGGATTATGCCTTCATTAATAATAGTTTATTCTCCTTAGTATTTCATGTGTAAATGTATTGATTCGCATGTAGTGTTTATGGATTTTATGTCCTTGTTATTTATGTTCATTATATGATGGTTATGAGTATGTTTTATGACAGTGAGAATGTATGGCTCTGTTGTGGCCACCAACAACCCCCCTCCTTATGAAGTATTATTGCTAATACTAAATAAGTGGAGACCCTCAAAAAAATTAGTTAGTGTTACATTTTTTTTTTTAGATGAAACTTACAACATCATGGACTTAGGAAAATACCTTGAAAAATCTAAAAAACCTAAGTTCCATAATGAAGAAAATTAAATTCACTCCTTAAAGGATATCGCATCGCGCAAATAATGATAGGATACACCTTCTAATGAGTTAAAATGACAAAAGGCAAGAATGCGACGCGAAACCTCATCGCATCGCATATACTGAAGAAACACTCACATTGAAAAACTTTAAAAAATCGTCGATATGCGATATCGCATATTGCACATCGCAAATATCACAAGAATTACACAAGGATTATAAAGATCTGTGACATTGCGATACCACGATACTGCGATACTGCAAAGTTGCGATACTGTGACCTTGCAATAAAAAGAGCACTATGACATTGCGACATTGCGATATTGCAATACTGCGATCTGCGACATCGCAAAGCAAAATCGCGAGACCCCTCCATCGCAGTTGGTTCTGGCTCATTATTCAAGAAAACGTTTTAGCCAAGAGTTGGTCTTGTATTTTAATAAGAATTAATGAGTTATTGCCAGTTGCTAATGAAGTAGGGTGTTGTGTTTTTTGGAGAAATAGCTCATGTAGAGTGGCATGTCTTGTATATCTTCGGCATTTAAAAGTTTTCCTATCATTAGTCCTTTATCATTACTTCCACCTCAATGTGAACTGCAGGGAAGAAGGACGAAGCATTATACAGGGTATTATGCAGAAAACTACGAGGAGGGAAGGCAACGCTCCAATGAACATTTCGGAAGACATACTTAATCCACTCAAGGAAGAAAAAGAGATGCAGAACTTTTTTGAGACATCTATCACATATTTCTCATGTATAGCCATGGTTGAATGGGTACTGAACGACGCTGATACCAGAAATAGACAGTTTAATTCTCAGGGTCAAGAGCTCACAGAAATACTATTTTTACAAATTTCGGGCTTTATACCGAATGAGAGAAAAAGAAGCAAGAGGAAAAAACCGCATCAGGGAAGCCCAGATCAAGAAACAGAGGCAGTTTCCGATGCGCGATTAGCGCTAATCATGCATCGCTAAGAAAAATTGTTCGAAAAGGAAGGTCCTTAGTTGCTCAGTCACCTGTGAGCCCCGAAAATTGCAAGAAATTAGCGATAGAAGCAAATTGGAAACAGAAGCCTTAAGGAAATGCAGAAGCAGTCCAAGGGTTAACCAAGTTGAAATGGGATTTTTTACCAGGCATACATGGTAATAATACATATTCATTGGATGATTCTCAAACATATCATCAATTTTACTGAAAAGATAATGTCAGCTCTTACCAATTCTGTTTGCTTAACTCAAACAAAGGCGGAAGACAGTCAGCTGACTCTACTCAGAAAAATACTAAATGCTTGCGACATTAAGGAGTAGATTTAGAAATAGTTAGTAGATTTAATTTTAGAAATAGTTTTGCTTAGAAAGAGGACGGTCATTTAAATCGAATCCTCAATTTCTGTAAATAAATTATTTAGTTAATAGTATTTAAACCCTTCTCATGCATTTAGAGAAGGGTCCAGAAATTTATCAAAAACTTGTCTGCAGAACATGCACTTTTTCACCCTCAGAGGAGGTTTTGGTGAATGAATGGAACAGGGTTTATTTGATATTTTCATTTGATATCTGCTACTGATGTTTCACTTCTGTACTCTTAGTAGCTGTTAAATCAAGGAGAGATAAATCAATCATCGCTTGAAGCTCATGAGTAGGACTAGTTATAAATGGTACTTTTATCTCTTAACCATTTATGCTTATGCGTTAAAATGATATTCAGTTTTCAGTTATTTATATATTACAACATGGATGTCTGAGTTACAATTTCGGACTTTTGTACGTTGATAACTATTTGTTTATGTTTAGTGTATGAATAGCTCATTTATGCGATAAGTTTTTCATAGCTGTTTCGTCTAACTTCTTATACGAAGTAGCTCATCTTTATCGAATTCTTTTCTTATGATAGCTGAATGATCTTTATTACCAGTTATTATATGAAATATTTTTAGATCGCATCGAAGAAAGATCACACCCCCGAGTTAGCATAAATTTCGATGTTTTTCTATTTATTAGAATACAATAGCATAGCATTAGATTAGATAGAAGTATTCCATTTAGAACAAAAACACCCATCTTTCTCTCACACACACACTGAATTGGGAAACTGGTCCCATATCCCCAGTCGGACCCGCTATACCAAACGGATAAGGAGCTGCCAACCAAGGTCCGGACCGGGCAGGTATCCCCCTTGTTTTCGACCTGATTTTCGGGGCCTTCAACATATTTGGCACTAGAAGGAGGGCCTGAACTATGAATGGCAAGAAAATCCAAATCAAAATACCATTCAGAGAGTAAATTTCCCTCACCATCTCCTCCGACTTCTCCATTACACTTAAATCCAGAGTTAGAAGTCGCTAGAGAATCATCCGCTGCTACAAATCCTGACATTTTATAACAATTTGTAATTGAACCTCCTGAAGTCGAATCTCTGATTCATAAACTTCAGCGAATTTCCATTTCCCCTCAAAGATCTGATAAATCTCAGGGCAGCGTGACTTCACAGTATAACCCTGCTCATCCCCTGACCAGACTAAAGAGTGAAAAGTTCGGTGTTCGGCCAACTGAACTACCTCTTCCTAAAAGGAAAAGAGAAAGGAAGTCACCTAAAGGGTCCGACAGCGAGACTCTTTCATCAACATCATCCATCTCAACTTCTCCACCACGAAGTCAACCATCTATTCCACCACCCCAAACCATTATCAATCCACTTAGTGGAATCCCTACAACTCCTCCTCAATCATCTACGATCATAATCACCTCATCTTCTCAACCACAGGGATCATTTTCTATAAATCCCCCTGTTAGCAGTTCAGCAATGGCCCAATCTCCATGGAACAAGCCTGGGGCAGTCTTAATGCCCTTGAGTCAAATACCGGCCCATCCTAAGAAATGGCTGCCCAAGTTCAATCATGAGGCAGGCATGCTAGCAGAAGAGCACATAAACAACTTTATTCTATCCATCAACCTCAACGAGGTTACGAATGAAGATATTGTTGTTCGACTTTTTCCTTATACCCTACAAGGAACAGCCAGATCGTGGTATTTTTCATTACCCTTTGGATCTATTACCAGTTGGGACATCTTCCAAGACCAATTTCTAACCAAGTTTGGTGATCACAGGTCTACGGCAACGTTAATCAACGACCTATCCAATCTTCGGGCAGAATCTAGAGAACCGATCAAAGATTTCAATCTACGTTTCAATAAAATTCTAAACAAAATTCCTACTGCTTTCCAGCCCAGTGAGGAAGTGCGATGTGAATGGTATATCACGGCATTACCATCAAACATAGCAATCTTCGTGGATAGGGCTAATAAAATAACCCTTGTCGAAAACATGAAAGAAGCCATAGCAGTAGAGAAACGTATAATAGCCTTAGAGAAGAAATCCATGTTAGAAGAACGAAAGTCTAAGAAGGTCACCTTCAAAGAAGAGTCCAAGAAGAAACAAGCAAAAGATCCATTCGATTTGGAAGGATTGCAAAAAGTTCTTAAGACCATGTCTAATGAAATGGTCGACATAAAAAAGCAAGTAGCAAAAACTTCTTCAAAAAGGCCCTACAAAGCTTTTAAAAGAGGCCCGTCAATGGATTCAAAGCCACCAAATGCTATAACAAATGTTGAATCCGAGGAAGAGGAAGAGAAAATTGTCACTGAAGGGCAAACTGATGATGAAGAAGTTGTCGAATTACAAGGAATGTGGGATTTCATCCTCCCACAAGAGGAAGATCAAGAAGTATTCCCAGTTAACACACGAAGTAGAAATGAGCTTGATCCTCCCCAAACTACCCCAAAACCAAAGAGTGCAAGCTCTGCAACAAAGGATAAAGTCACAAAAAAGAAAACGACATCTAAAGCGACTCAAACTAGCCCAGTCCAAACAGATTCACCTACTCCATCTAAAACGCTGATCATTTCGGATGAAATGGAGTACAATATCATAGAAGACATGAAAAAGACTAGGGAAAATATCACGCTGTATGAATTGAGCAAGCTAAAGCATCAACAAAAGATAATGATGAAAGAATTACATGTTGTGCCAGTTGCACCTTTGCATGCCGCTGTAATTTCTCAAGCTTCTCAGAACATGGGAAGACCTCCAAGTAATATGACTAACAAGATTGATCCAAACGACATCGCTTTAATTGGAGGTAGATCAAGATCTCATACTCCCCCTTTACTCCTTACTTATGAAATTTTTAACAAAAATGTACATAATCGTTTAGTGGATTCAGGTGCTTCATCGAATATTTTACCGAAGTCCATATGCACCAAATTAAACGTTCAACCACAGAAATCTGTTGTTCGCATAGTTCAGCTATATCGGTCTCAAGTCGAAGTCATCGGCGAACTAAATCAAGTAATCATAAGGCTGTCATCCAACCCGAAGATATGTCAAGTGATTGATATTTTAGTGGCTGATATCCCTGAATTTTATGGCTTAATTATTAGCAGGGATTGGTCAGAAAAACTACATGGATACTTCTCAACGGACTGGTTGCATATGTGGCTACCTTACAACGGTAAGCCAAATCAAATAAAAGTTGAACGAGAATTACATCAGAAGTACATAGTAACGGAGTTAGAAGGGGAAAATGAACCAGTAGCATATAACAGTAGCATAATTGGCAATTATTCAGTAGATTCTTTTCTTGGCAATTTTAATGCTCATACATCCCCATATTTAGAACATTCCGTCTTGTCCCAAGTCAAAAAAATTTCTCAAGGATAGTTCAAAATGTATCAATTTTTTAGATAACCTGTAAATAAATCTTTGTTTTGAAAATTATTATTTGATGGTTCCAAATCTAATGAAGGAGTAGGAGCAGGATGCGTGCTAATTAGTCCAGAAGGAGACAAAATCATGCTAACATGCAGGCTCGAATTTGATTGTACCAACAATACAACAGAATATGAAGATTTAGTTCAAGGGTTGTACAAAGCAATCAGACTAAACATAAAGTATCTCCAAGTCTTTGGAGACTCTGAAATTGTAGTCAGACATGTACGGAATACTATACATTGCCTGTCAGGTCATCTAAAACACTATCAATCTTTAGTTCAAGATCTGACTGAGCATTTTATAGCATTCAATAATTCATCAATTACTAGACTCCAGAATGCAAGCGCTGACGTTTTAGCTAACGTAGCTTCTAAGCTCATTCCTTCAGAAGATTTTAGTTCAGATAGATTCTCAATAGAATTAATCTTTAGACCTTCTATTCCTGACAACATCACAAATTGGAGAATATTCAACGACGATCCTGATATCGTAAATTTCCTTACTTCTAAAGGAACCTACTCCAACCAAATAATCGACGAAGATCAACATGATCGACAATTACAGTAAGATAGCACTCACAATGCTATACCTAAATCAGTGGTCAAGTTAGAAGACTTGTACAATTTGAAAGATTGGTTTAAAAGGTCTACCAATTCGAAGCTCCAAAGTTCGACCTTGAATTACGAATTGGTAAACCTAGGAACCGATGCCAAACCCCAAAACATAAATCTACGCCTTGGCCTAGCCCTCGAAGAAAAGCTAGCATATATTCGTCTTTTGAGACAATACAAAAACGTTTTTGCTTGGAATTATGATGAACTTAAAACATACGACACTTCTATCATCCAACATACTATTCCGATGATCGATAACAAAAAACCTGTCCAATAAAAATTGAGAAAGATTCATCCCAACTTAGAAAATCATATAAAAACCAAACTCAATAAGCTGTTAAAAGCCAAGATAATCTTTCCCGTCAGACATTCTAAATGGGTCTCCAATATGGTACCTGTTAGAAAGAAAAATGGAGATATTAGGATTTGTATTGACTTTTGCAATCTTAACAAAGCCTGTCAAAAGGACAATTTTCCCTTACCACCTATGGAGTAGATATTGCAGGCAGTGGCAGGTTCAAAATTAATGTCTTTCTTGGATGGATTTTCAGGATACAATCAAGTTCTGGTACATCTTGATGATCAATTGAAGACCACATTCAGAACTAAATGGGGCACATATGCATATCGAAAGATGCCATTTGGTTTGATTAATGCTAGTGCCATATTCCAGAGAGCGATGGACATTGCATTTAAAGGTTTAGTTAATAAATATGTAGTAATTTATTTGGATGATATAACCGTGTACTCCAAGAAACAAGGCGACCATCTCAAAGACTTGAAGCAAATCTTCCAACGATGCTTAAGGTACGTAATTTCACTTAACCCAAAGAAATCTTTTTTCGCATTAAGTGAAGGGAAACTTCTAGGATTCATAGTGTCAAAATCTGGTATTCACATCGACTCTGACCGAATCAAAGAAATTTCTGAAATATCCCTACCTCATAACAAAAAAGCCATG
>APFE030020139.1:43557-111693 GCA_000404065.3 Pinus taeda | reverse complement strand
GAGTGAGAGCTCCAAAACTGAATTGATAAAACTCTCAACTAACAAAAGCTATGAACTGATCCTCAAAAGACTTTTTATAATTGAGGCCTCTAATTTCTTCATTTTCCTTCAATTTCCTTCAATTTCATCCTCACATGCAACTTGTGACATTTCACCTTCTTTTTCTCCCATTTTCCATTATTTTCATAAATAAAAATGCCAATTAATGCCACTTTACCTTTGCCAATGCCTTTGCCAATTTCCCTAGCCATTATAAACCAAAATGAAAACCCACTAGGATGTTTTTCCCACCATTCAGCTTGGAATACATGTCCCATGACCTTGGTCTTATATTTTTTACATGAATTTTTAACCGGGGTTGTTACAGGTTTGAAGTGAGGCAAAGTGGCTCATTCAATGGAAAGTTTTAGTGAAAGTGTCAGCTTTGGGAGAAGCTAGGGATACTTTCGAAGAAAAAATCCTTGAAAGGAAGCCTACAAGAGACCTAGGGTTGAAATATTTGATGGGATAAGAGTTCATCCAAGGTCTAGGTAGACAAGAGAAAAGGTTGTGAATGATATACTTCAAAAAGTACTAAAACATACACCTTCAAAGAATCCTCAAGTTGAAGTATTAGCTAGTAGGTTTCCCAATTGGTTTGATGGCTAGGGAATCAATTATACTGAGATTCCACTATCATAATTTGTTCAAAACTTTTGGATGCTCAGAGGAGACAATAAGAACAACATCTATTTAGATAACATTCAAAATGCACTCTCTTATTGAAATTTGCACCAATCCTTAGGGAGGCCTCCTTCTCCTTAAAGGGGTGAAAAATAAACCGATGATAAGGTGAAAAGAAAGTTGATTCATTGAGTTAGGGGTGATCACCAAGAACTTAGGATGAGTGCCTAGCTATTGGGAGAATTGGAGTCAAAATGATCTTGATTTAGAAACTCCACTCTTCAAGGAGACCTAGAGGGAACTTTTCTAGCCCTAGTGGAGGCATCTACATGGCTAATCTAGATATTTATACTTCGATGGAAAATTTAAATGGATTTTGAAGGGTGAAATATGCAATGTAACCACTAGGAACATTCATTCATTCATTATCCATGAGTAACACATGAAAAATATCCAATAGCTTCAATATTCTAACACAATTTCATTAATTAGGGCACATTAAAGACCATAAGGCAATATTCCACACATTAGACATTTATTAGAGCATATATATAGCATAAATTAATAGTTACTAGAAAATAAATAATATATCCTCACAAGGATATATCTTGAGGAATAACCTCACAAGTAGGTTCGAAATGTCGAAAAAATCTAAATCTTATGCGATGGATATGGAAACTATTCTCCAAAAAAATAATATATCCATCCATCAAAATACCAAAAGAGGCTCTAAGAGAGTTATATTTTTCCAAACATCAAAATGCATTTAATTCATCCAAATGACTCCACAAAATACAAGTTGAAAATCTCTAATGAGCCATCCAAAAATCCAAGTGATGATGAGTTTCAAATGAGATATATACTCTCCTATTTATACACGACTTGTGAGTTTGTATTCCTAAAGAGTAATCCCTTGAAGTGTCAAATGAGTTAACAAAACCCTTGGTTACAAGCAAACCAAAATAGATTAAACATTAATCAATATTTAATTTCTCCTTTAGCTCACATCATTTATGATAGCTATCTCCAATGCTAGCGGTGAGGCATCTTATGCTCAAGGAGTGCGAGAGGGCTTCACAAGTGATGAAGAAGAGGGGGATACCCTTGTTTGGATTTTGTGGGCTCCAAATAGGTTTCATGGGTCTCCAAGGGGCACAAGATCAAGTCCACGCTTCATCAATGACAACTAGAATATGACACATGCCCTACCATGTCTCACTAGGAAAGATAAAACCTCCTCCGGGCCCTAGATCGGCTATCAAGTGTTAGGTAAAATGTGTAGCCAGCTGGGAAATGTGGTCCAAATGCATCATCATATTTTTATAACTAGGGAATGAATAAGAAATATGGTGTTGTTTATGAATCCAATGGCATGGAAATTAAGGCTCTGCATGTCTGGAGGCCCATGGATCTCAACATTGACACTACAAGTGCCATTATTACCCTCTAGAAGGCTTGGGTCCCATATAGGGAGGCCAAGTCCAATATGAAGAGACATTTGCAATATTTTATAATATCTAATGTGTTTCCTCACCTTCAAGTAAAATAATTCATTAGTGCACTTAGGTAAATAAGATTTATAATAAGGGGCAGAAATGGACATTTCATAGTGACATGCCCTTCCAGACGGGATTTGAACATGTACTAATGTTTCCCTCTTTGACATGAAAGGATAATGAAGGAACCTATTAACTATTTTCAACCTCCAACGGAATAGTAGGTCCATGATACATCCATGAGATGGTAGGTGTCATGTGAAATATTGATGGAACAACGTTAGGGCAAGAGGGAGGCTCCAACCTATTGATGGTGTTGGACCCGCCAAAATTCAAGGGATCACCCTGGTATGAAGTCCCAACTAGACCTCACACCATTTGGTGTAGGAGTCCCATCCGGTATGATGGCCCGGTTTCCATTATCTTAAGGATTTTTCCCCACTCTTCCATGTCAGCACAGTAGAGTGGTATGCTTTGTCTTCGAGAAGTGAGGTTCACGTGCTTGGTGAGTGTAAGTGTCACTTGTGTCAATGGTTCTTTCAGTGTAGAGGGAGAGGGTGAGAGTGAGTCCCAAGACGGTTGGGATAAGTCCCAACTCTACTAGGAACACACAACACAATAGGAAGTGCACAGCTTCTAGTGGAGAAGTCCACATGGATGCGGGAATCACAACACAGAAGGGATGATAACAAGTATAACACTCAGTGGATTAGTCCACACGAGTGCAACGGTTGTTACATCAAGTTTTATGTGAGAGGTATGTATGATGTTCGGGAATGTATCCACCACGAGTGAGACAGCATTAGCAACATATACAACACATTTTCATTAATAGATTATGTATTACAACAAGTGAAATATTCCAAATGTGAAACACAGGTTAAAGCAACATGCATCACAAGTGTTTAAGATTAGTCTTACAATAGTTACAATACATGTGTGAAAACATGTTGGCCTGTTAGCAGGCTTCTGAATTAAGTGATAGTTCCAAGACACATCGTTACACCATACATTACTAACCCCGTGAGCGGGGCATTGGAGCCACTACTTACTCCTCAAAGAAAATATTAGAGACTCTCTCGGCTATGTGGGAGGAGCAGAGGTGAAAAGTCCTTTGCATGTGCAAATGAGGGGGTATTTATAGCCAAGGGTGAAACTATCCCTTGTGGTTGTTCGACTACCCTCATGATTTCTTGACTTCCATGACTTTTCAACTTTACATGACTCTTTGTACAACAAGTGGGTCTCTTGGACTTCCACGTTACATTACATTGATAGAAAGTATGGCCCACAGTAGATATGTGGACGACATGACTCATGACATGACTCGACATGACAATGCTCCACCAAGACTCCGGGATGCGTAGACGCGGGTGTAGGGAGACACACAAGTGGGATGTGTCGGAGTACCCTCAAATTTTAGGGAAATTTAAGGGGGATGGGGGGACGTCGGGGTATACAAATTTTTTTCCTTTTAATAATATATATATATATATATATATATTTCAAATTCATATTCAATATTGAAAGCATAACTAGAATGATACATACATAATTGAATTAAATAATGAAATACTCTGATCCATATTCATTATTCACCATTCTAGAATTTATATTGACTTAAAAAAATTAAATTCACCATTCATCATTCTAGATTCTAAATTGATTTAAAAATAAAATTCATCATTTATCATTCTAGAATCTAATTAGTACTAAGCACAATAGACTATAATAGATACTGAAATCTAAAGACTGGACTAGTAAATTGATATAACTAAAACTCAAAAACAATGTAGTGATGAGTCTAAAAGTCACACTAAAGTACACAAAGGGCTTGGTGCTCTTGTTTAAAAACTAATTCCATACCCTTTGTACATGACGAAAGGCAATGGAAACATTGCACTCCATCGAATCCTGAATTCCTGAAAAATTGTTAAGTCTGGTGGACTTTGAGTGAGATCTAAAATTCTACTTTCTCCACATGAAATACAATGAGGTCAAAACCACTCTCAAACATCCTGAGTCATTTCATGGTAATGTTAAAAATTTAAGTAAAAGTGACATTCTCCTTTATCTTTGATTTTCATCAATTTAACATTACCATGAATTGCATAGCATTAGTAGGGAAATATGGTCAAATACTAGGTTTTACCTGTCATAAGTCATTGCTTACAAGAAAATTTAAGGGGGGATGCATAACTCGTTTTGATGGAGGACGCCCATGCATCCCCCTTTTGGGGAGTCATGTCCCCCACACTTGGGAAATGTCCCCCCTGCGTCTCCCAAAAAGGGGGACGTGGGGAAACGTTTCCCCAAACATCTCCCCATCCTGGATGCGTGGGGTGCGAGGGGTGCGCGCACCCAAACTTTGGGGATGTGTCACCATGGAACGCTGCGACATGATAGTGCTGGTGCATTCATGCTACTGCTAGTGTGGATGTTAGGCCGCAGTGTTGTTGGGTGATGGATGCCCTCATGGTGTGTCATAGCTTCACCTCCACATGGAAAAGTGCGCAGAGTCTTCAATGGTCATTTGTTCACTTGATATTGCTTTTGCACATTTCTCCTTGCTTGTATGTTGGAAAGCTTGACAGGTTCGTCTATTCGTGAAATGTGCATGTTCATTTGTTGGCCTGCCCATGAGAACATCTTGCATGTTTTCTCAACCATCCATCGGCGAACAAATCTTTGCATGATTGTCCATTTGCGAGCACATATCTTTTCATACATCATTTGTTTGTTCGTGGGTGAACCTATCCTTTTGCATGTGCTCCCCTTCATTCATCTCGTTCGTTGTCATGCCATGTTACTTCGTGCACATGTTCCTGCAGTCAATCATAATGAGATGACATCAAATCCAAAAACCTCCTAGTCTACCATGATACATGATCATTTTGGATGCAGGTGACCAGGAGAGGCAACAAGGTTGCAAGGCGGGATGGAGGCTCCGAGCACTATTGATGAAAACTGCGCAAGAGTCACTGGGTGATGAAGATGGGCAATCTGGATTGAAAGCGACTATTTGCAAGGTCTGGCTTTGCTGGAGGGAAAAGAATGCGCAGTTTTTAAGGGGAACAGTTTGGGCTGTAGGAAGGGTGGGCAAGAAACATCTGCGTAGTTTCCAGAATGAGTGGGCAGTGAGGCTTGGCAGTAAATCTGCACAATTTTTTAGAGGAACAGGTCAAGCTGCAGGGAGGCTTGGCAGACAAAAATTGCGCAATGTTTTGGAGGACTAGGCCATGAGCTTGGAAGCTAAAACTACACAATTCCTGAAGGTACTCACAGCTAGCTTCTGGGTCAATGGTAGCATAAACTACGCAATTCCTGAGGGGAACTGGCAGCAAAAACTGCGCAGTTCCTAGAAGGAACTGGTAGTCTACTGCTAGGATTTATTGGTGAGAGAAATTGTGTTTATGTTGAGAGGCTAGCCTGCTAATCATCTCTGCACAATTTCTCAATTGAGTGAATTGTTGTGCAACAGAGGGCCTCCTCATGAAAAATGTGCAATTTTTTAAATGAGTAGTCGGTTGACTGTTAGGAGGGTTGGTTGGAAACATTGCACAATTTCCTAAGAGAGACAAGGATGAGCATTGGTTGTTTGTCTGGGTTTTCTGTGCAATTTTGTTAGTCAGCAGAGCGGGAAATGCTTGCAGCCTCTGCTAAATTTTTTAGGGGAGTGATTCGTGGGGTGGCTGTCAGGTCAAACTCTTGGGCTGACCAGCATGAAGGTGGATTGATTTTCTTGCAGGCATCATAGCTTGAAATGACTTGCTTGGTGCTTCTGCGATGTTTTGGGTGATAATTGATGAGTCAGTGGTCGAGTGATGATCCGGCTGTGAGAGGGGAGTCTCGTCATCATAACGTTAGTAGAAAATGACTAAGTGTGTGAACGAGTGAAAGATGCATATGTGATCCCGCAAACACACACTTACATGACTCGATGACAAGACAACTCAAACAGCCCAGACACACATGTTCAACATGATTGACCGATGGTACAAGCAACAAGCTCGACACTTGTGATTGATCTTTGGTCGACCGTGATGACGTTTGCATGGTAGTGAATGTGACTCTATGTGTGAGTGCAAAATATGTTTTCATATCAGACACAACAAGTACACATGAAGCGAAGAGTTTGAGCATAACCAGAACATGGCCACAAGCATGACTTCGATATCAACATGCAAGACTTGGTGAAATGAACAAGTAAGAGGAATGCGAAGACTCATGCCAACTCATAGAGTGAACCTAAGTGTGTGTAGTCATCAAGTGAAACTCTCAAGGGATGCTCCGAAATTGGGTGCAGGCCAAAATTTTGGAGGGTGGTTGTAACCCCTACAACACTTGGCAACACACTGGTAGAATTCTAGCTTCTTTGTTTTGGTTCATTTCTAGCACAAGGACTTGGTCTTTTGGGGAGTATTGAATCACTGTGTGGGTTACCTCAACTTCCCCACTTAACCCATGGACATACATGGTTCACCTTTTGCAAACTCATTCAAATACAATAAAAAGTTTAGCTTGATCACAATGTTGCGAATTCGGGAAGGGTAGTTTAGCTCGTGAGTTGATGATTTTCAAAATATAAATTTTCATCTCTAGTGTTTCTCCACTACCAACAGGCCTAGAAAGTACCCCGGCAGAGTCACGCAGAAACAGACCCATTGCTCCACTACCAGTGAACCTAGTTAGTACCCCGGTGGAGTTGCATGCTTCACCTCTCTATGCAGGAAGCCTTTCTCTTCTTTCGCCTTTGTATTTTTCAAGAGGACTATGCATAGGCACTTTTTTATTTATGGGGTGGAAGAGGGATCTTGATTTATTGAGAGCAGAAGAGGTTGGTATTTCAGAGAAGCACGTAAGACCTTTGACATAAGTTTGCTCGTTTAGATTTCCCCTTCTTCATTTCTACTAGTTGGATGAGATTGAAAACACAAAGCAGAAGGCTAAGTGTAGGCATGGGGCTTCCCAGTGTGGACACAGGTTCATGGTTGGACCAAAAATTCCCTTGCAGACGGCTCGTATTTTCCGTCAAGACTTCATCAGCCAAGCATTATAATCAAGCACATAGAAGATGAACACAATATTGGCCAAGTGCTGCAGTGTCACAAGTCTCTTCATATTTCAGCCACATACTCTATTCAGAATCTAGAACGTAGTAGTTGGCAACAGTTATTTTCGGAAACAAAAATAGTAATATATCAAGAAAACAAAAGAAACGTAAAGAAAATTAGCAGGCAGAACAAAAAAGGATAGTAAGAAAAGAAAACAACAAGCAGCAGACAGACTATGTACATGACACGGGGTGCGGCCCGACCTACTGGAAGCAATTCTTGAGATCTTGGCCATTGGTAGGAAGGTTTTCAACCCTCCTGTCAAGTGATTACAGACAGCATGTGTGTGTTCCAAGCTTCTCATGGACCAGTATTTGGCTATCGGGTTCTGCTATCAAAACTTGGTGGTATTCCAAAAGACCTTTAAGTGAAGACGACACCACTGCTTCAGATACTGTGTGCAACATAGGAACAGATGATGGCACGGGGTAGTTGTTTTTATTTTGGGAGTGGTTCAAGTTTCTGAAGTCAATGCATGAGTGGATTTCCTTGGATTTCTTACGTGTAGAACTTAAATTAGAAACCCATGTATGATGACGAACTTTGCAATTAATCCAAACATCCAAAATCTTAGTCAAATTTTCCTGTATAAGGAGTTAAAATGACATATGTGTTTTACCCGGATTTTACTATAATGGCTTCGCTCCTTCTTTACTTGGAATCCTGTATTAGATTATGCATGTGTCATCCATAGTCAGGTCATCCTGAGCCCATGCGGACACATCCCGGTGTTGTTTGATCAAGCGGTAAAAGTCTTGTCGATGTTGTGGTGCACAATTTGTACCGAGACTGGCCATCTTCGAGTCGTGATTGGTTCCCAGGTTGCTCTATTTTCTTGTAGCGGTAGTCCTATTGGTTATGTTGTTTCTTGTCCCTTGACAGAAGTTCTGCAAACCATATAGCTTTTTGAGAGAAATCACACCCTTGAGGATGGGGTTTCCTTTATTTCTCTCAGCTATAGTTTCCAAGGGTTTCCCATGCTCACCTTCATCAGTTGTTATGTCCTTGAAAGCATCAACACTATTCGCAGGATGTAGTATCACTTTGTGTGCAATCACGTTGAGGTTGATGGTCCTTTATAAGCCCAACACGAGTGCTTTGTATTCCACAACATTGTTTATGCACCTAAACCTCAAGCAGCTTGAAATCATGCATTTTCTATTTTTTGGGCAAATGAGGTATACCTGATCCTTAAGCCATCATGTGTCTTTGATTTTTCAAAAACCATGGCCCACAACTTGTCTGTACACAGATCACTTAATGTACTAGTACTATTCCTACTACTATTGGTACAATGTACTATACAAGTTTCATTACCATCAATTGGGCAAGGAAGGAGTCCCAACCGCGTGTCTGGTGGGGTTGGAGCTAGCCATGTAGGATAACATCCCAATGTTGCTTCCAGGAGGTAGTTTCCAAACATGAGTTCTGCAAAGGCCAACGGTTCCTTCTCACCATTAAGGGGGGTAACATTGTGGTTCATATACCTCTCGGAAAATACCCAGATTTGGTTTCATTTTCCCTTGTAGGGAAGCCACATGTGGGACTAGTCTGTAGAAAAATATCCATCCAGCTTGGTAGACTAGTCTCTATTGAGTAGTAGACCATATGCTTCCGGTATGTCTACAACAACTATGTTAAAGCATTGGTCAACTAGACTGTCATGCGATAGTTGGATGATCACATCTCGTTGTTCACGAATGGCTAATACCGATGTTCGATCAAGTTGGATGATTCACAGAGATGTTTCGCTCCATTGTGCATTGATCTTATTTGCAATGGATAGTGGCATGAAATTGGCGGAAGCACCAGAATCAACCAAGAAGTTGTGAACATTGTAGTTAAATATTTCAAAGGATAGCAGGAATGGAGGGTAACCTAAGTTTGCTTCCTCCATCCGGAGCATGTTGAGCACAGTAGAAAGTGATCTGGGAGGTGTTCTTTCTTCCTTGCTGGCAGAGGGTGTGCTATCCATTGTTGTCTATCCCAATGCATGTAGCAGGATGTCTCGCTACCTTTGTATCTTAGCTAACTCGAACAAACTGATGTTCACCAGATTTTTCTTCATGTCATCAACAATGTTGTAGTCCAGAGGTGGTAGACTCACCAAGGTGTCCAGGGTAGAATGGATGTTCATGTCATCCGGCAGAGTGTTCTATATCTTGCTTCTCATGGATGTACTCTTTTCCACCATGGTGAGCTCCAGTATTGCAGCAATAATGCTGCAACTCCTAGGTCTCCCTTCTTTACCTTTATCAACCTCGTAGTTCGTAACAAACTTGGAAGCGACGATGCTATATGCACAAGTACTAGCTCTTACTACAGGCTGTCACTTGATCAGCTGGCACAAGTTCGCTAGGAGCTTAAGCCAACTTCTATGAGTTCTTAGAACAAGCTTTTACTGTGATGGCAGAAGACTAATCCTACTGGGGCTATTCTACTTGCAGAAAGAGAATGAAAACAAAAATGGAACTCAAACCCTAGCAAACCCTAATCGTGTAAGAAAAGAGATGGAAAGTAATGAAATGGGTGCCATTGATTTCTGAAAAGGAAAATTGTGTTTATTCAAGCTACTTCTGAAGAGAAATGGAAAGAAATCATATTTTTGCAATTTTGAGTATTTTTATGTGGATTTATTATGCTTGTGATTTGACTAACTGTGACTGTGAAGTGGTTTGGTGGAAAAGGAAAATGGAGTTGGCTTTTCTAGATGATGAGGAAGGTGTGGGGAGGTCCTACGAATTCCCTAGTACCCTTCTGGAGACTTCCATTTCGATCAGACTTCAAAAAATCGCTCCTGTGGACTTCTACAAGAGGATGCAGGGGATCTACAGGAAGTTCTACAGGAGGAGGCCGAAAGTGATTTTTGGAGGTTTGAAGGCGGAAAAATGGTGGGAAAAAGGAAATGAAGGGTAGATGAAGGTGTTGGAGGGTCTAGGACTCTGTTAATGAAGATCAGGAATGAAGGAGAGGGTTGGACTTGCTCAAAGGGTAAGAAAGTGACTTTGTGAAAAAAATGCAGAAATTAGGACAGTTTGGTGAAACGTGGTGAATGAGTGAAGGATGTTGTGAAAGATGAACTAGTACAGGTTGTGCTGTGGAAGGATGATAAGGTGGAATGTTTTTCAAGTGAGTTGCATACCTACTTCTTAAAATTTTCCCAAGCAAGAACCGGAAAAAACAGAGTTTGTCTAATTGGACCTAAAATCTGACCTAAAAACATAAAAGTGCTTAACATAATTTTATGAATAGGAAACTAGGCAAGAAATCCATGGTAAATGAACAAGAAATGGTCTAAGCATGTGAATCCAAATTAATATCAACTTCTCCAACTCAAAACATCACATTAGCAATTGCATGAAAGTAAAAAATAGTGTTTTTGGTGGTAGTGGTAGTGCCTTGTCCTCAATTCATGATCCCAAGGAGGGAGAAAGGGGATCAAGGCATGTTGGCAGCACTTTTGGAGCTTTCTCTGTTACTACAACAAACTACTTAACCTACTTGAAGTAAGAACAACTAATTTAATCATCAAAAGCAACCTATTTTACCAAAGCAAGATTAACCCTAAACAACAGAAATCAGCTTATGAATGCAAGAAAGAAACATATAAATATACAAAGGAGGTGTTGGGAAGTTTAGGTTGGGCCCTAACCGAAGAGCTTTAGCCCTCTAGAAAGGATCAGTGCTAGTTCAAAGCTAGATTCATCTTCATTGATCAAAAAATAATAGTTACATCACAAAACTGTCTCCAAAAGGAGCTCAAAAATGATTTGAGTACAACACTACACAAAAGTGTGAAAATAGACTATGAAAATGGCTAACCTACTAAGTCCTGAAGCCTTCTTATTTATACAAGTGAGGAACCCCACCAGTCCTCCTAAACTTAAGGAACTCGGCTGCCTAAAACTGGAGATAACAGCAGCCCCACTTGAGTTGCTCGGCTGCCCCTTGGAATCATCGATGTGGTGCCCTTTGAACTCTGAGTTGCTAGTGGAGAACTCGAGGAAGGGGTTGTTAATGTAGGAGACACCCCTCCTATAAGTCCTTAGCCCTGTTTCCTCAAGTTTGGCTACTAATCTTCTCATAAATTCCTAGTCCTTGTCCAAAAGTATGCAATAAAAACTCATCAGACTATGTGGCAAAGTGACTATCCCCATTCACTAAATTGACATAAATATATTCAAAAACATGCACAAAACTGTGGAGAATGGTGGATTAAATGGAAATAATAGGAAAATTGAGCCCATATACTTACCCATTTCTGGGGCTCATCGTCACCCCCCTGCTGAATGGGTTGTTCATCCTGTGAGCAACTAATCTAGTTCTTCATCCTTGATAGTTTTAACAGCCTCCCTGACATCCCAAGCCTCTGAGGTGATGTCCTCCTCCCTATCATGAAAACCTGCCTTTCTGTCCACTTCCTCCCATTGCTTCTATTCTTCTTCTTCTTTAACCTCTTCCAATAGTCCTAAGAGTAGTGGAGGACTAAACTTAAGGCCAATCCAGTTGGGTTTCAAGTTTTGCATTGATTTTTGTATAGGGGCACTCTCACCAAAGCCTCCCTCATTCTGGTTGGGGAGTGATACTCCCTGATCTTTAAGCTATATGAAAATGTATTCCATCTTCTCATGCAAGCATGAAGGCAATCATCACCAAAGAATATTTCCATATCTTCAAAATGAGCAATAGCTTGCGCTTGCCTTTTGACATAACCAAGGAGAAAAGGGGCACAACGATTTTCTGTGGGATGATCTTCCCACCTTCTAGCATATTTTAATATGAGCCTAAATTAGGGTTAAGGCTTGGTTCAGGTATCTCTTTGGCCTTGCCTTCCTCTTGTGACTGTTCTACTGCCTCCTCTTTTAATTTTTCAGTGTCCTTTAGCTTGGCTAGTGTTTCCTGTAGAGAGGTTTTAGCTTCTTGTAGAACTGCTTTGGAGTCCATTAGTCTGATTCTTTCCTTCGAAGTGGAATTTTTGGGACTCCCTCTCTCATAGGTGATAGAGATTTTGGAGGGGGATTCCTCCTTTTTCTCAATAGGTACATCCTCAATTATTATAGGTTCTTTTGATGGTGGTTGGGGCTTGCCCACCTTTATCCTGTTGCTCCTTCTGGATTTGAAATACATGGATGTTTCTGTTTTTCTTTTTCCCTTTTGTTTTGTTGGAGTGCCCAATGTAGCCAGCATAGCTACTACTTCTTTTTCCAATGTTTCAGGGGATGTTTCTTTCTATTGTTCTTCCTCTTCATCTTTTGCAGTCTTTTATGTGTTTTCTGTTTTTTCTTGTGTCTCTGCTATCTCTGGTAATGTCTTCTCTTTTTCTTGCTGGGTCCCTACCTCTCCTGTGGCAGTTCTTTTTGGCCTTTATTGGGATTTTTCTTCTCACTTTTTGTTCCTTTCCTCTTCTCTGTCTTTGACGTAGTTTTCTTTTCTACCTTAGCTATTACAGTGGGTTTGTCTAGTTTCTCCTCTTCTTTCTACTTCTCCTTTGTTTCTTGTTCTTCCTCTATTTGAATATTTGGTATCTCCTCATGCATTTATTTCTCAATTTCCTCTTTCCCTTCCTCCTCCTCACTGCTAGATGGGCTGATATCCTTAGTCAAAGTTTTGATGTCATCTTGTCTAGACATATTCCTGAAAATTTCCCAAGCTACGGGGATGGTGTATGTGTGTAGGGCATCTTCCAACAATAATTTAATGAGACCATGGTGTACCAGCTAGTATGGGACCCCTCCATTTAGCTTGGTGCTACATTCTATTAAAGATTGGAGGAGGAAATATGGGAGACTGAGTTTTCTAACTGGAGGTAGGTCCATCCCATACCTCAATTCATGTAATAACCTAAAGTGATAACCATAAATTATACTGAACTTTCCTTCACAAGTGACATATTTCATTATTTGGTAGCTGACTTCACTCGATGGAGGAGGTAAGCTTGTCCTTCTGATCCCATTTTTATCCTCTACAAGATGCTCCCCAGGTTGAAAAAATGTCTTCTTGGCAACCTGTCCCAATGCTTTTTCCTCCTTGCTCCAAGGGAACCCAAGTGGAAGAATTGTGATTCGACTGATAAAATAAGGTGTAAGTTCTAGGGTCAGACCCCTAAAGCTGACTGTAGCATGTGTTTTCAAATGGGGTCTTAAGGACATAAAAATTCTTCAGTCACCTCATCATCATATCCATGAATTCTTTCAAAGAAAATCATCCAATTTTCCTTGGTGAAGAGGACCACAACCTCAGAGTGCTCCTGCAATTGGTTGGAGTTCAAAGGCTCCTTTCTCATAAAACCTCCTAACATGGTGTTTAGTGGTTTTTGAAGTGCTTAGGTGAGAAAAAACAACAATTTCCAAAATCAGAAATAGAGGGACAACTGAGTTTTGTGTTTTTTTTTCTGAACTGTAGGAGGAATTTCCTGTGTGCTCCTTCTCCACAACACCAATTTGCAATTCTCCCTTTCTTCAAATTGTTCTCAACCTGAATTTGCTTCTTGGTTCTTGGAAGAAATAAATATGCTGACATAATAGGGAATAATGGTTTTTTCACATAGTAAATAGAATTTGAATGTTCGTTTCCTCCCCAGGTTTGGTTTCTATGACTGCATCCCCTTTTTTTTACAGCAGAATGTGAGGAAGAGAAAGGAAAGTTTTAACACGGAGAAGGGAATGGAGAGACTGTGTAGAACTTTAGAAAAGACACAACAAACTTTTGAATTTCTCTTCCTTCGATTCTCTTCACCCACTAGTCTAGTTTTAAGCTACCACCTTATCTAAACATATTGTATGCAAAGTAGGTTTTCAATCCTACCTCATTCCCAACTCAAATTTGACAAGAATTCTGATTTCTCAGCTACAGAGTTGCTCTCTGTTTTCCCTGTAGAAGGTGTTCCTGCTCCTGTAGAATGTAGTAGTGCTCCTATAGATCCCTATAGGCGATAGGGTTTTGAAAAACTGGCAGAAACTATTAGTTCGTTGCTTTGAAGGTGGTAGACGAGCACTGCAGTCGAGAGCTTCGTAACATGAAAATGAACCAAAGGGTGGTGGAGGCTTAGACCACACTAGACTTAATTGTTGGCCGAATCCGCAGTGAGGAGAAGAGGTGGCCAAATGGGTACGTTATCCCCATCTAGACCATTGGTCCTACACCAGTGTCCTTATGGTTCTTCATGCCGCCGACCGCCATCACCTACCTTACTCCTGTTATACACCACCACCACTACTGGTTTCGAATGTTTTCTTCCCAAGTTGACATGACGCACGTGTTGACTGTGTATCTGATTGCAGTTTGAATTGGATGTGGCTCAACTGAATTCCACGAGAGTGTGTGAACTAAACGAGGGTGACCAGTTATCTAGCCACCGAGTCCGCTCAATCGTGACCATTCCCATAGCTCATGCAATTTTGAAATAATATTCATGCAATCAAGGAATAGGTTTAGCCACTTACCTGCTCAGTCATTGTTGTGCTATGCATACTTCGAACTCTTGCACCTCCTTTCCTCACGGTTGTTGTTGTTGGTTTCTCTACATGCTCATCCTTCATCTTATGCTGATGATTCCTTGATCAAGATCTGCTCCTTACGTGCTTCATACATCCTGCTGCATTGATCTTGTCACTGGAGTTTGTTTTTCAAAGGGATCAGCTGCTATAGGAATCCTACAGGATTTCCTGTAGCTACTTCTCCTTCTGAAATTCAATCTGATGCTTGAGCAGGCTTAAAAAGATAGCTAAGAAAGGTTCTAAATGGAAGACATAGCAGCTGGAAGGTATCAGGCAAGAATAAGCAAAAAGAACGCTGCTACTTTATTTGTCATTTTCTTCTGTGTTTTCAAAGTGGATAAAAATAGAATTTATGTATTTCGTTTGTGCAGGGAAAGGAAAAAACGAGTGGAAATGCGGGTGTGTAGAGATGACATGGAGAGTGAGGTGGATGGATGGTGGTAGGGAGGTTTATAGGCCTTCTAGAAAAAATTTCAACCCTCGGGTTCTTCTCTAAAATTGATTTTGGCCTTTCTGTAACTTCTACAAGATCCTCCTATAGAATACATAGAGTTTCTGTAGGATGTGAAATCTTCAGAACAAATGAGACAAAGGCCTGGAAAAGGATGACAATGATGGAGGGATGGACTATCAAGGGTGCATGCAATGTGGTCCTGTCTTTCTCTCTTATGTGACCCTCGTACAACTTGCAATTCATCCAAAATAAGTTAGGTTTTTCTTTTTTCTGTGTTTTCTCTCTTTCTTTTTTTTTCTTTTTTTTGACATAGGTGGGGTGCCTCCCAGAGGTTTTCACCCTCACTGCCTGCCCTAGGTGCCTCCAAGAGGTTTTCACCCAGGGATATTTTATTCCTCTTTCTATTTTTTTCTTTGTTTTTCCTGTTTTTTCTTTTTTGTTGGTTTATGGTGTGGGTGGAGTGGAGACTGAAACCTGATCCACTACCAACACTGTTTTTCCCACATTCTCAATGAACTCTTGCTTGGACAAGGGCTTCCTATATATCTTCAATCTATGCCCATTAATGAGCATAAGGATGGCTTCTTCATCTATGGTCCGGATAAGGACAGAACCGTTTTCATTGCATTTTTCTACTATATAGGGTCCCAGCCATCTTGTCCTCAGTTTCCCTTGAAATCCTTATATCTTGAATCATATAGCAGTGCCCAATCTCCTTGCTGGAATTGTTTTTCTTTGAGGTGTTTGTCATGCCATATTTTTCTCTGAAGCTAGACTACCTCTGAGTCCAGTAGGGCCTGCATTCTCTATTCATCCAATCCATTTAGCTAAAGCAATCTTTCCTTCTATGAATGGCTGAGATCTAGGTCCAGCTGAGCTACCATCCTTAATGTGTTATATTCAAATTCTATTTACAGCAGATCCTTCTTCCCATAGACCAGCTCATAGGTTTTAAACCCTGTGGTGGTTTTCTAGGTGGTGTTATAGGCCTAGGTGGCCTCAACCAATCGATCTACCTAATCTTTTCTACTGCTGCTCACTACCTTAGTCAAAATCCCTTCCAAATCTCTGTTGGTGACTTCCACCTGTCCATTTTCTTGTGGATGATAAGGTGTGGAAGTTCTTTGCTTAATATTGTGGTGTGTGAGCAGGTCTTCAACCAAATTGGAGGTAAACTCACTCCCTTGATCTGTGACTAACTCTCTTGGGTAGCCAAACTTGTAGAAGATATTTTCCCTTAAAAACTCAGCTACTTTTTCTTCTATTGCTACTTTGATCGCCTTTGTTTCCACCCATTTTGTCAAATAATCAATAAACACAATGATGTGAAATTTCTGTTTTGAAGGAGGGTTGATAGGACCCACAAAGTCCATGCCCTACTTCTCAAATGGCTCGAAAGTCACTTGGGGTTGCAGGGGCATCTCATCCCTTGGAGTCGGTTTCCCCATTCTTTGACATCGGTCACATTGGCTGATGTATCTCCTGACATCTTGATGAAGAGTGGGCCAATAGTAACTTGCCTGCAAAATTTTGAAAGCAGTCCTCTTTGCTGCAAAGTGGCCCCCAAAAGGTTCATCATGACAGGTTAAGAGGATGTCAAAGACTTCCTCTTCCCCTGACACATCACCTCAAAATCTGATCCGGGGCATGTTTGAAAAGGTTACCCCCAATCCAAGCGAATGGGGCGCTTTTCCTTATGATCTTGCTCTTCTCTTTTGAGGACAGGTGTGGCGGAAACTGTGCTGAAACAAAGTAATTTGTTATATCAGGGAACCATGGAGAGAGTACTAAAATAGAAAATAAGTGTTAACTTGGCATTTAATCATCCACCAGTCCTTCTTCACCTACAGGTAGATCTAGTCTAGACAGAAAATCAGCAACAACATTTTCCTTGTTAAATAAAGAATCCATACAGGTGAGGATAGTTTTAGATAGAGGATGAATGACCTGTTGTAGAGTTTTGTGAACCCAACGTTTCAGACTACTAAGTGAGTCAACAATAGTCAAATAAAATTGTTGCAATAAAAGTAACCATCTAATGATACAAGCATTTACATATGGCTTATTCATCGAATACCTAATTGCAGCATGGTCATTATGTACGAATGTTTGATAGCTAGTGATGTAGTGTCTGAACTTGTTTAGGGAATGGACTACAGCTAGGAGCTCCTTTTTAGTTACAGTGTAGTTTAATTCTGCCTTAGACAGATTTTTACTGACAAAATATATGGCATAAGGCAGCTTCTCTTCAACTTATCCTAAGGTTTCTCCTATCGCTTTGTTCAAGGCATCTATGTGAATGTCGAAAGGTAGGGCTCAATTTGGACCTCTCAAGATTGGGGCAGTTACTAGCTTACCTTTCAAGGCATCCAGAGCCTCCTGACAGTTGTCAGTTCATATAAACTCAACATCTTTCCCCAAAAGACCAAACAATGGAGAGTCGAGCTTACTAAAATCCTTAATGAACCTTCTATGATACCTTACTAAGCCTATAAAACTCTGAACATCTCTTACCTTTTGAGGAGGTGGTACCCTTTGGATGATAGCAATCTTGTTGGGATCCACCTGTAATCCTTGCTAACAAATTGTATGACCTAGCACGGTCCCTTCAGTCATCAGGAATTTGCATTTTTCAGGACTAAGGGATGGGTTCATTTCAATACACTTGGCTAAAACTTTCCCCAGGTTAGTCAAAACTTCTTGGAAGTTAGAACCATAAGGGGCAAAGTAATCCATATAGATCTCCACTGAATCATGAAGCAGTTCAGCAAATATGCTCAGTACTGCTCTTTAGAAAGTGGCGGGAGTATTGCACAACCCAAAAGGAAGGACCTGGTATGCAAAATTACCCCATGGACAAGTGAAAGTGGCCTTATCCTGGTCTTCTAGGCTAACTTGGATCTGGTTGTACCCGCTAAACTCATCTAGGAAGGAGAAGAACTTCTTCCCTACCAAGCCATCTAACACTTGATCTATGAAAGGCAAAGGGAAATGGTCCTCCCTGGTGGCCTTGTTCAGTTCCTGATAATCTACACAGATTCTCCACTTCCCATTTTTCTTTGGCACTAGCACCAAAGGAGAAACCCATTCACTATCAGAGATGGGATAGATGAATCTTGCATCCAGCAACTTTTGTAATTCTTATTTGACAATGTCCTTAACGGCTGGATTCATCCTCCTTTGAGGCTACCTAACTGGTTTACAATATTCCTTAATATAAATGTGATGAGTATAGACAGAAGGGTGGACTCCCTTCATCTCCTTATAACTCCAAGCAAAAGCATCAAAGTGATTCTTCAATAAGCTACACAGTTCTTTCTCCTGAGAGGTGGATAGGGATGAGTTGATCTTCAAAGTTTTTTCTGGGCCAAATTCCACATTCTTGACTCGATGGGAGGTCGGATCAGCCACACAAAGATCAACTATAGGATTAGCTTGGGTTTCTTCCACTAGCTCTTCTAGGGGCAACACATTGAGGGGTGGATTCTGGATCAAGTTCTTAATAAGATCATTCTCGGTTTGTGGACCCCTCATGGTAGTTTATCCTATACACAATGGTGCGGAATAGACTTCATCCTCATCTTCCTCCTCCAACCAGAGGGGTAAATCATGTTCTAACAGAGGTTGGGCAGGAGGATAGAGGACTAGCTGCTTGGGCATATGCCCATTCTTGATTGTCGTGTTCCCAGCTTGGCAGCTAATATAGGCATCTGTAGTAGCCAACCAAGGTCTTCTTAGGATGAGAGGATACCAAGTGAGCTTTGCCTTTGGTTGGAGAACCAGGAAATCAACAGGGTACTCCCAGGAATCAATAGAGACCATGACATCTTCCACAATCCCCTCAGGGGCCATGGTGGAGTGGTCTACTAACTATAGTACTGTTGAGGTCTTTCTTAGGGAACCCTGAAGGTTGAGTTTGAGCATAGTGTCCCTGGTCATCACATTAATGGAAACCCCTATATCAATCAAGGTATGGGGGATTATGGTGCCATTGATGTGGACATCAACTACAGGACTCCCAGGGTCTAGATATTTCGGACAAATTACTTGCCCTAACATCAGATCGGATAGTTGTCCTATGACATTGATAGTTGGCGCATCTCTCTTTCGCCTGCCTAGGTGTTTGAAGCACTTCTCCTTAATCATCTTGTTGTATATAGGCACGTTCTTTATGGCTTGGAGAAGGGGTATTTTTACACATAACTATTTCAGTTCTCCCAGAAGTTCAGTTTCTTCTGGGGTGTGTTGGGTGGTTCCAGTTAGTCTCTCAGGAAAGGGTGGAATGACTTTGGGTTCACTTTCCTGTTTTTCTTCCTCATCCTCCTTAGGAGGAGGTTGGCTATTTGGGAGAACCTTCCCAGATCATAAGTTAATATTAATCTCCTGAATCTCCAGAACATAGGTTGGACATGATGTTTCCCCACTATATACCTAATGGGCCTATCTGTTGTTGGGGTTCGGGTTCAGTTGAGCAGGTATCGGGGGTTGTTTTGGAGGAGTAGGAGGTAATGGTTGAGGTTGAGCAGGTGGTGGAGGCAAAAGTGTGGGGGGAGAGTTATACTGGGGCCTCCACCCCTGATGAGGTGCATTCCACTAAGGTTGTGGCTGAGCATAAGGATGAAACGAATGAGCAACTGGAGGGGCCTGGTATTGAGGAGGATATGACCAAGGAGGGGGTGTGGACCAGGAAGGATGAGCAGGGGGACCCAAAGAAGGCATGGAAAGTGGCTTGATTAGGGTTGTAATAGCTCTGGGAGGTCCCTTCTGTTCCCTTCTGCTAAGGTCTGAGCCCATGTGGCCTCTTTTGGTTCATGAAATAGAGTGGTTCAGTGGCTCCCTCCGCCCCTTCATAGCCAGCTTTGATTCCAGGCAAGGAAGGGCATTGATTCGTAGGATGGTCTTGTTCACAGACTACACACACTTCTATAGAGTGCAGTGGGCATTCGTTCCTAAGGTGCTTTCTCATGCACCTGGGACAGAAGATGGCCAAATATCTCTCGACTTCCTCTTGTTTCCTTTTTATATGCAAGGTATCCATGTGCATGGCAAGAGTCTGCCTCACCTCGCTCTTGAAAACTTAAAGTTTGTTTTTAAGGGATCAGCTAGATGAGGATGTACTAGCTAATGGTTGACTTCCCCTACCTCTCTTCCGGGCTGACCTGGAATGGTTTCTAAACACAATCTTAATGTCATCATAAGGTAGTCGATAGATGTCTCCCCCAGCCAACGAATGAAGGGTATCTAGAAGGTCTTCAGGGACTCCTCTGAGCAGAACCAACTTCAAAGATTCAGGGTCAAGTGTGAACCTGACCCTTTTATAACTGAGTTGAAACCTCTCTTCATAGTCTTCTAAAGATTCATCACTACCCATGGTCACATGGAAGATCTCTTCCTTGGTTTCCTTTGACCTGCAATAGTCCTAGTATTTGTTGTTAAAGGCTTGCTAAATCTAAGCCCAAGTTGTGATATTGTCTCCAGGTAACCCCATGAACCAGCGCAAGGCTGCATCCTTGAGGGTAGAAGGAAATAGCTTCAACTTCTGCTCGTTTTCTGCATAGTCATAGGTTCGATAGGTAACAGAAAAATCAAACAAGAAGGTATCAGGATCTTCGGTAGTTAGGCCATGGAAGTGAGACAAGGCTGAAGGACTTATGTTTTTCATTTTTGTGTCCCCATTGGTCTCCTGGATAGGAAAGATACTTTCTATTTTTTCCATGTTCCCTCTAATGTTTCTATTTTCAGCCATCGTCTCAGGAGGAATGTTTTCTCACTCTTCTTCTATTATAGGATCTTCATATATCTCTGGAGGTTCACCTATAAGATCTTCTGGATCACTGCCACCAAAGAAGAGAGAAGGGTGAGTTAGTGATGTGTTGGGGGTGTTGGGTAAATTTTTCTGAATTGTCTCTATTTCTACGAGGCATGAAAGGAAATCTCTTTTTTTTTTGAATTTTTTTGTTTCTTTTTTTTCTGCTTGTACCTGCAGAAAAATGAAATGGATTCAACAGCAATTGCAGCTAACTAAAATAAACCTTACTGAAATGAAAATTATAGAATTGAAATGAAAGAAGGAGATGTCTAATCTACTTTTGCTGAAATGAAATTGCAGAATTGAAATGAAAGCAGGAAATGTCTAATCTACGCTTGCTGAAATGAAATTGCAGAATTGAAATGAAAGTAGGAAATGTCTAATCTACGATTTTTGAAATGAAATTGCAAAATTGAAATGAAAGCAAGAAATGTCTAACCTATGCTTGCTGAGATGAAATTGAAGAATTGAAATAAAAGCAAGAAATGTCTAATCTACTTCTGCAGAAATGGAATTGCAGAATTGAAATGCAACAACTATTCTACTCTTGCTGAAATAAACTACTTAACAGAATGTTGCAGTAGAAAATTGAAGAAAAGCAGTAATCACAAATACTCTGACGCTTCCCCAACAATGGCGCCAAAAAGAGTGGTGAGATCCAGTATTGAAGAAATAATGTTGCAACTCCTCGGGCTCCCTTCTTTACTTTTATCAACCCGGTAGTTCGTAACAAACTTGGAAGCGACGGTGCTATATGCACAAGTACTAGCTCCTACTGCAGGTTGTCACTTGATCAGCTGACATAAGTTCTCTAGGAGCTTAAGCCAACTTCTATGAGTTCTCAGAATAAGCTTTTATTGTGATGGCAAAAGACTAATCCTACAGGGGCTATTCTACTTGGGGAAAGAGAATGAAAATGGAAATGGAACTCAACCCCTAGCAAACCCTAATCGAGCAAGAAAAGAGATGGAAAGTACTAAAATGGGTGCCATTGATTGCTGAAAAGGTAAATTGTATTCATTCAAGCTACTTCTGAAGAGAAATGGAAAGAAATCATCTTTTTGCAATTTTGAGTATTTTTATGTGGATTTATTATGTTTGTGATTTGACTAACTGTGACTGTGCAGTGGTTTGGTGGCAAAGGAAAATGAAGTTGACTTTTGTAGATGATGAGAAAGGTGTGGGGAGGTCCTAAGAAGTCCCTAGTACCCTTCTGGAGACTTCCATTTTGATCAGAGTTCGAAAAATCGCTCGCATGGGCTTCTACAGGGGGTTGGAGGGGATCTACAGGAAGTTCTACAAGACGAGGCCGAAAGTGATTTTTGGAGGTTTGAAGGTGGAATAATGGTGGGAAAAAGGAAATGAAGGCTTGATGAAGGTGTTGGAGGGTCTAGGACTTTTTTAATGAAGATCAGGAATGAAGGAGGGGGTTGGACTTGCTCAAAGGGTAAGAAAGTGACTTTGTGAAAAAAATGCAGAAATTAGGACAGTTTGGCGAAACATGGTGAATGGGTGAAGAATTCTGTGAAAGATGAGCTGGTACAAGTTGTGTTGTTGAAGGATGACAAGCTGGAATGTTTTTTAAGTGATTTGTACACTTGCTTCTTAAAACTGACCCAAGCAAGAACCGAAAAAAAAAACAGAGTTTGTCTAATTTGACCTAAAATCTGACCTAAAACCAGAAAATTGCTTAACAGAATTTTATGAAAAGGAAACTAGGTGAGAAAGCCATGGTAAATAAACAAGAAATGGTCTAAGCATGTGAATCCAAACTAATATCAACTTCTCCAACTCAAAGAATCACATTAGCAATTGCATGAAAGTAAAAAACAGTGTTTTCGGTGGCAGCAGTAGTGCCTTGTCCTCCATTCATGGTCCCAAGGAGGGAGAAAGGGGATCAAGGCCTGCTGGTAGCCCTTTTGGATCTTTCTTGGTTACTGCAGCAAACTACTTAACCTACTTGAAGCAAGAACAACTATTTTAATCATCAAAAGCAACCTATTTTACCAAAGCAAGATTAACCCTAAACAATATAAATCAGCTTATGAATGCAAGAAAGAAACATATAAATATACAAAGGAGGTATTGGGCAGCTTGGGTTGGACCCGAAACCAACAGCTTCAACCCTCTAGAAAGGATCAGTGCTGGTTCAAAGCTGGATTCATCGTCATTAATCAAAAAGTAATAGTTACATCACAAAACTGTCTACAAAAGGAGCTCGAAAATGAGCTGAGTACAACACTGCACAAAAGTGCGAAAATAGACTATGAAAATGGATAAACTACTAAGCCCTAAAGCCTTCTTATTTATACAAGTGAGGACCCCCAACAGTCCTCCTAAACTTAAGGAACTCGGCTGCCTAAAACTGGAGATAAAAGCAACCCCACTTGAGTTGCTTGGTTGCCCCTTGGAATCATCGATGTGGTGGCCTTTGAACTCCGATCTGTTGGTGGAGAACTCAAGGAAGGGGTCGTTAATGTAGGAGACACCCCTCCTATAAGTCCTCGGCCCTGTTTCCTCGAGTTTGGCTGCTAATCTGCTCATAAATGCCTGGTCCTTGTCCAAAAATTGTCCAAAAATTTGCAATAAACACTCATTAGACTATGTCGCAAAGTGACTATCCCCATTCACTCAATTGACATAAATATATTCAAAAACATGCACAAAACTATGGATAATGGTGGATTAAATGGAAATAATAGACAAAATGAGCCCATATACTTACCCATTTCTGGGGCTCATCACACCGCTCTCTTCCTGGACTTGTTTTGTGTTTTCTACTTTGGGGTGGTCGTGGATCAACCTTCCTCATCAGCAGTCTCATTTTTCCTTGTGCTTCCCCAAGTTTAAGGGGAGCCCCTTTACTACTAAGATTGTAACGATCATTTTGCTTTTGGGGCTGCTTCTTGGTGTTCATCTTTGGCATTGATTGCGAGCACTAATACACATTCACCCCATGCCCATAACTTGATGGTTCATCAAGTGCAACCTCTTCGTCATCATCAGTGTCTCCCAGCTTCTCCTGCATATTGTTTTGGGCATCAAGTCTATGACAAAATATAGATTATGCAACTCGCTTCCAGTCTAAACAAGAGTTCTCGGGGTGATGTTCTTCGTGGAATGAGCAAAACTTGGATTTGCAAACTTTTCAACCTAGAACACAGATTTCTACGCAGTTTTGGGAGTGAACTGGTTTCTACCTGATGAGTTTCTTACTTGCCTTTACTTGGGAGGATGGCTACCTGTAGATGTGTCTGTTTTCTGTTGTTTGAGCTCAGACACTTCTGTAGTCAACTTCTTGACGAGGCAAGTGATGGTTTCAATATCAGTTGATTCCTTGTCTCTACCCTTGTTCACCATCGCTTTAGACTTCCTGCTCACATCTTTGGAGTCCTTTGCTGGTTCTTCATCCTTGATGACTCTAATTGTGTGCAGGTCTTTTCAAAAGCGATAGCCTCTTCACAACTTTCCAAGAGTGTTGGTTTTTTAGCTTGTTTGATGAACTCCGCAATACTGGTGGGAAGTGCAGATGTGTAGTAATCAACTTTATGGAGCCATGAGGTTTAGTGTCTGCTACAAACTTGTTCAATATGCATGTAAACCTCTGATTGAAGTATTTTACCTTTTCTTTTCCCTCCATCTCTAGGCTTCCCAATTCTTTGAGTAGCATGGCTATGTTTTTGTCATCCGAAAAATTTTCAAGGAACATGTGTTTGAATGGACCCCAGTTTTGTATAGAGTTCAGTGGATTGTTTCGATACTATGTAGCTACGTGAACATCCAAGGTACATGGAAACAATCTACATGCTAAATCATCATACAATACCTCAACGGTCTGCAGCTGCATGTGGAAGTTGTCCAAGTGATCTTCTTCCTTCACCATGTTGTCAAGGTTAAACTTGATATTCATCCTCTCTGCTTGCTTCGACATCTTATGCAGAATATCTGGGAGAGCCAATGGTCCCTGAGTCATCCATTCCATATTTAGGTCAACCATCTCTTCTTCTTCTTCGTCCTCCTCCTCTCTTTCAGAATCTGATGGTTCTGACTCTAAGTCCGATGGTTCGTCTCCACATCAACCTCCTTCGATGCTTTTCCCCCCACCTCCTATACTGAAGTCTGATCTCAATATCATAAGAGTGTATTTCTCACCTTCCCAGAAGACTGGAGGTTCCTCTCTATCTTCAATAGCTTCATCAATGTCTCCCAGTTTCTCCTGTATATTGTTTTCTGCATCGAGTCTATGACAACATATAGATTTTGCAACTCGCTTCTAGTTTGAACAAGGGTTCTCGAGGTGATGTTCTTCGTGGAATGAGAAGAACTTGGGATTTCAAAACTTTTCAACCTAGAACACAGATTTCTACGCAGTTTTGGGAGTGAACTGGTTTCTACCTGATGAGTTTCTTACGTGCCTCTACCTGGGAGGATGGCTACTTGCAGATGTGTCTATTTTCTTTTGTTTGAGCTCAGACACTTCCGTAGTCAACTTCTTGACGAGGCAAGTGACGGTTTCAATATCAGTTGATTCCTTGTCTCTACCCTTGTTCACCATCGCTTTAGAATTCCTTCTCACATATTTGGAGTCCTTTACTAGTTCTTCATCCTTGATGACTCTAATTGTGTGCAGGTCTTTTTCAAAAGAAATAGCCTCTTCACAACTTTCCAAGAGTGTTGGTTTTGTAGCTTGTTTGATGAACTCCGCAATACTGTTGGGAAGTGCAAATGTGTAGTAATCAACTTTATGGAGCCATGAGGTTTAGTGCCTACTGCAAACTTGTTCAATATGAATGTAAACCTCTGATTGAAGTCTTTTACCTTTTCTTTTCCCTCCATCCCTAGGCTTCCCAATTCTTTGAGTAGCATGGCTAGTTTTTTGTTGTCTGAAAACTTTTCAAGGAACATGTGTTTGAATGCACCCCAGTTTTGTATAGATTTCAGGGGATTTCTTCGATACTATGTAGCTATGTGAACATCCAAGGTACATGGAAACAATCTACATGCTAAATCATCATACAATACCTCAACGATCTGCAGCTGCATGTGGAAGTTGTCCAAGTGATCTTCTGCCTTCACCATGCTATAAGGGTTAAACTTGATGTTCATCCTCTTTGCTTGCTTTGACATCTTGTGCAGAATATCTGGGAGAGCCAATGGTCCTTGAGTCATCCATTCCATATTTAGGTCAACCGTCTCTTCTTCTTCTTTGTCCTCCTCCTCTCTTTCAAAATCTGATGGTTCTGACTCTAAGTCCGATGGTTCATCTCCGCATCCACCTCCTCTGATGCTTTTCCCTCCACCTCCTGTACCGAAGTGTAATCTCAATATCATAAGAGTGTCTTTCTCGCCTTACCAAAAGACCGAAGGTTCCTCTTTGTCTTCAATAGCTTCTTCCAAACCTTCAAGTGTGGCAAGGAATGCTTCTTCCATCGATGATACAACAACTCTTGTAGGAGTGACTTTTGGCTTTCTTGATGCATATGGAAGATGATGTATGCCTCGGATCAGTTCAACTACTTTCGCAAAGTAGCAAGTTATGGGATGGACTAAGTGAAGTTGATGATACAAAATCTCATGATCAATCCTAGGAGGTGAGAAGTAACCAAATGCAGAGTCGTGTGTAGGTGAGAGGGAGTGCGAGTTACTGCCTTGACCAGATGTTTGATGAGTGAGTGTGAGAGGCGTTCAACCATATACAAATGGCTGCCCTCCTTCTAGTGCCAAAAATGTTGACAATATTGAACCCGCCAACATTCAGGGGATCACCCCGGTATGAAGTCCCAACTAGACCTCACACCATTTTGTGTGGGAGTCCCATCCGATATGATGGCCTAGTTGCCATTATCTTAAGGATTTCCCTCAACTCTTGCTTGTCAGCACACGAGAGTGGTTTTCTTTGTATTCGAGAAGTGAGTTTCACATGCCTGGTGAGTGCAAGTGTCACTTGTGTCAATGGTTCTTTCACTGTCGAGGGAGAGGGTGAGAGTGAGTCCCAAGTCAGTTGGGAGAAGTCCCAACTCTGCTAGGAACACACAACACAACAAGACGTCCACAGCTTCTGGTGGAGTAGTCCATATGGATATGATAGTCACAACACACAAGGGAAGATAAAATGTATAGCACCCAGTGGATTATTCCACACGAGTGCAATGATTGTTACAACAAGTTTTATGTGAAAGGTCTGTCTAATGTCCAGGAAGGTAACCACCACGGGTGAGACAACATTAAAAAAATATACAACACATTTTCATTAATAGATTATGTATTACAACAAGTGAAATAGTTCAAATGTGAAACACAGGTTAAAGCAACATGCATCATAAGTGTTTAATATTATTCATACAAAAATTACAATACACGTGTGAAAACACGTTGGCCTGTTAACAGGCTTCTGAATTAAGCGAAAGTTCCAAGACAAATCATTACACCATACATCACTAACCATGTGAGTGGGGCATTGGAGCCACTACTTACACCTCAAAGAAATATTACAGACTCTCTTCACTATGTGGGAGGAGTTGAGGTGAAAAGTCCTTTGCATGTGAAAATGAGGGGGTATTTATAGCCAAGGGTGAAAATTAACCCTTGTGGTTGTTCAACTACCCTCATGACTGCTTGACTTCCATAACTTTTCAACTTTACATGACTCTTTGTACAATAAGTGGGTCTCTTAGACTTCCACGTTAAATTACATTGTTAGATAAGGTGGACCATAATAGTGATGTGGGCGACATGACTTGACATGACAGTGCTGGTACATTCATGATGTTGTTGGTGTGCATGTCGAGCCACAGTGTTGTTGGGTGATGGATTTCCTCATGGTATGTCACAGCTTCACCTTTGCATGGAAAAGTGAAGGCGTATTTGATGGTCATTGGTTTTCTTGATGTTGCTTTTGCACGTTTGTTCTTGCTTGTATGTTGGAAGGCTTGACAGGTTCATCTCTTCCCGAAAGGTGCATGTTCATTCATTGGTCCATCCATGAGCACATCTTGCATGTTTGCTCATCCGTCCATCTGTGAACCCATATTTGTGTGATCGTCCATTCGTGAGCACATATCTTTGCATGCATCATTTGTTTGTCTGTTGGTGAACCTATCCTTTTGCATGTGCTCCCCTTCGTTCATCCCGTTTGTCATCGCGCCATGTTTGTTTGCATACCTATTCCTGGAGTCACTCATGACGAGAAACAATCAAATCCAAAAACATCATAGTCTACCACGATACATTATCATTTTGGATGCAGGTTAATGGGAGAGGAAACAAGGTTGCAAGGTGGGATGGAGGCTCTGGGCATGGCTGATAAGAATTGTGCAAGTCACCGCATGATGAACATGGGCAATCCAGATCGATAATGATTGTCTGCAAGTTCTAGCTCACCTGGAGGGAAAAATGAAATAGTTTTTAAGGGGAATAATCTAGGTTGTAGGAAGGTTGGGTAGGCAAAATATGTGCAGTTTCCAGAACGAGATGGTAGCAAGCCTTGGCAGAAAAACTGTGCAATTCTTTGGAGTAAAAGGCTAGGCTGCAAGGAGGCTTGGCAAACAAAAATTGTGCAATTTTTTGGAGAACCGAGCTAGAAGCTAGGGAACCAAAGTTGCACAATTCTTGGAGGGAACTAGTAGCTGGCTACTGGGTCACTAGCAGTAGAAACCACGCAATTCCTAAGGGGAACTGGAAGTCAGCTTCTAGGAGCTTGGCAGTGGAAACTGCACAATTCCTAGAGGGAACTGGTAGTCTGTTGTTTGGCGCTACTGGTGAGAGAAATTTTGTTGATGCTGGGAGGCTAGCTTGCTAATCATCTTTGCAAAATTTATGAGTTGAGCGGACTGCTGGGAAGCAGAGGGCCTACTCATGAAAACTGCAAAATTTTTTCAATGAGCAGCCAGTAGATTGTCAGGAGGGCTAGCTAGAAAAATTGTACAATTTTTTGAGAGAGACAAGGACGAGAACTGGGTGTCTGTCTAGCCTATCTAAGCAATTTTCTCAGTTAACAGAATGGGCAATGCTTGCAGCCTCTGCGCAATTTCTTAGGGGAGTGATTCCTGGGGTGATTGTTGGGTCAAACTCTCCGGCTGACCAGCATGAAGGTAGATTGATTTTCTTGTAGGTAGCGCAGCTTGAAATGACTTTCTTGGTGCTTCTGCACTGTTTTAGGTGATAGTTGATCGAGTCAGTGGCAAGGTGATGGTCTTATTTTAAAAAGGGAGTCCGGTCATCAGAACTTCAACAAAAAATGACTAAGTGTGTGAATGAGTGAAAGATGCATATGTGATCCTACACGATGATAAGATGACTCAAACCACTCAGACACACATGTTCAACATGACTGACCAATCGTACAAATGACAAGTGCAATACTTGTGATTGATCGTTGGTCAACCCTGATGAAGCGAAGACTTTGAGCATAACCAAAACATAATCACAAGCATGACTTCGACATCAACATGCAAGACTTGGTGAAATGAAAAAGCAAGGGGAATGTGAAGACTCATGCGACCTCACAGAGTAACCTGAGTTTGTGGAGTCATCAAGTGAAACTCTCAACCGAGGCTCCGAAATTAGGTGCATGCCAAAGTTTTGGAGGGTGGTTGTAGCTGCTACAACACAACCACATGTCATTGTATAAGGGTAGTTATGATGAGGGATGCCCACATCATGGGTGTATGAATGTAGGATGGAGAAATTTTGGTACATGAGTTACCTCGACCTTTGTTTTTCCACAATTCTTTATATATCTTTTACTTTTTATTTATTTATTTTCATTTTATTGCTTGGGGATCAAGGGGATGAGAGCATGATTGGTAAGATGTAGCAGTGATTACCCCCTTAAGGTAGGATAGTTCATCGCCCACCAAGGGTTGGGACAATCATGGATTTCTCAATGATGCAGGGGGAACTCATAGGGGACTTGAGAACCAAGGTGATGGCCATAATGATAGGGGGTAGAGTTCATGTTTTTATTTTTCCCACTCACTAAATTTTATTATCCATGCCATATTTTACATTTTTTGGTACATTTCCTACTATATGTGGCCATATTGTGCTTTTATCTTTATTTTTAGTTGCATCAATAATTGGGGCATCATTCTAGGCCTGACCCAAGGTATGGATAAGGGGAAGCGGAAGCTAACACCATGTGGACCTAATGGAAAAATTTGGACCCAGATGGATAAAATGTAAAAAGAGCTTATAATGAGTGCAAGGGAGTGAGATATATGGTACTGAGAAGCGGGACCATCAACCAAAATCAAGGTATCCCATGTAGTTCCACTCTTAAAGCTAATGGCCAATAATGTAGACCCCACGGGACTAGGATACATAATTAACCCCAAAAGCCAAGATAAGGGAATAAGAGTAAAATCAAAGCCCTTTCTTTCTTCTGAATCCCACCACTAATCCATGCCCAAATGTGCCAAAAATGAGCAAGAAAAAACACCCAATTACATAATGAAAAATCATACATTTGGGGTTAGGTAGACCACCTTCAAAGATACGATCATAACAGATGAGCATGGGAACACAATGGTTGGTTTAGGTGGTGGAGTATAGTAGCACATCTATCTATCTAGTGCCTGCAAGGAACCGTTGGCTACCAAATAAACACAAGTCTAGGAGAAAGTGTCTCCTATAGGGGTCGCCCACTATTGGTGGGTAACATGACCATTTCCAAAGAGAACTAAACAGGCTGGAGAAAAATATATTATAACAACATTGGAATATCTAATGAAGTGGGTAGAGGTGGAACAGGTCAAATTGCATACAAAAGAATTAGCAAAAATATATATATATATAAATATAGTAACATCATTATGTTTGCCTTTGGTCATTGTTAGTTATAGAGGGATTCTTTTTGTAAATGCTACAATTAAGACAAATATGAGTATCTTATGATGAGACATAGGAAGAACACTCCCTACCACCCATAAAGAAATGACGTTTTCAAATATTTGATAAACATTACATAAAGGATTAACAAAGGTTTGTAATCTAGATAGAGATGACTGGGATGACGAGGTACAAACCATCCTTTAGGCTTACCCCATAGTGTAGAAGCATTCAACAAGATCAACACCTTTCAAACTTGTCTATGGATAGGAAGAAATCTTTACAAAACTATAGAAGGAATGATTAGAATAGTGCACAAAGTGACCTGCACGAAGGTAGATCTAGTTGGACTAACCAACATCTAATACATCTCAAGGGTGTAGAAACTTGGTTCCATCATCCTCCCATACTCCTTCGGGTGAGACTTCAGTCCGCGCTCTGCGAACTGATGCCAAAAGGGCCAGTCGTGTAGGGATTTGTTTGGCTAAATAACTCCAAACCTTGGTCAATCCCCCTTAAGCCAACAAATGGTTCCGTTGCCAAGATCAGAATCTGCATAGAGATGTTTGATGTTGTATCATTGGAATCCAACTAAGAAAGAAATTGAAGGTTGGTTAGACAAAATAATTCATGAGTTCGCAGCGTAGGAGAACAGAAACCTGCGACTGTGAAAACAAGACTGGCTAGACAGCTACTTGTATACAGATATCCTCGAAATCATTTTCGCATCCTTCCCTACTGAGCTATACGAGTGGATCGCGAAGTTAGCAGATAGCCAAGGAAGGTTGAAGCTTGACAGTCCTATTGTGTGGACCCCAGAACTGGCGCGGAGATTGGAAGCATCATAGGATAAAATCATGTGCGCCATCAACCATTGACTTGATTAGATTATAGGAGGATTCGTTACTGAGTTCGTGGTCGACACCTCAGTCAGCTATAGCAAGGCAATGCTTTCTCAAAGGACTGCGAGGTAAGTACTTAAAGTCTTTGAATAATTCGTTTAAAATTCTATTGTGTGAAAATAGGGTTATGCAGTTACCTTGATGTTCGGGTCTACGTGAAGTGGAAAAGCTTATAGGAACGAAGGAAATAAGGGACCATAAAATAGCCCCTTGATTTCACCTCCATGAGGGGATGAGGAAGAGCTCGCGAAGGTCTCACCGCGAAGTTCCATCCATCTGATAACGTAAAGAGTTCTGTGAATACCACCTCCACCCACACTGCCACCAGCTTCACCACCATCACCTCCATCTTCATTTGTACAACCTCCACCACCATCGCGATTCAGTATGGCAAGCATAGTGAAGTTGCCTGTGTTCAAAGGTTTGGGAAATGAAGATTTAGACCAGTTCTAGTTCATTGTAAGTGCCGCATGGGAAGCACAAGGAGTTACAGATGACCATATAAAGAAAGCAATGTTATTTAGAACCCTACAGGATCGCGCACTGACCTGGTATATTAATTACTCCAATGACAACCAAAATGTGAGAATCATGGATATCCAAACAACACTACTTAGAGAATTTAGCAGCCCTAAGTCTGAAGCATAGTCAATCATTGGATTCAAAGAGATCACGATGCTACCAAGCAAGACTCCTTGGGATCTGGATCAGAGGCTGAAATGTCTGATTCGTGAAGCCAATATGAATCTGATGGATGGATAGCATCACGAGTGGTTTGTAGCTTCGCTAATACCACATTTAAGGAGTGCGCTATTGCAGCAGAAGATAACAACTCAGGCAAAGGCCCTGGAGATTTCTATGAGGTTACATGAGACCCAGATGCAGGATCCTAACCTAGGATTTCAGCAGATCGACGTGCAGCTGAAGAATTTATGCTTTGAGATGCAGAGTCTGAAACAAGACAGGACGGTTCGACCAGAAGTGCACGAAGAGGTATGGTGCATGAAATGCAAGGGTCAGGGTCATGACAAGGACCACTACCTGGTTTTCATGAATTACCTGGCAGGAGGAGAACCAACGCCTTTAAGGCAGAATGTGCAAGTAGGACCTAGCGTGGTGCTTGCTTTGTGGTGCGCAATCTGTCAAATAGTTGGAGAACATGCCATGGACAACTGCCACTTGTTACAGAAGTATACGCAAAACTCGCAACAGTTGTTCTGCAACTTTTGTAGGTCGGTGGGACATGATGAGTGCACTTGCAGAAGTTATGAATTAATGATGGACAATACTCCCACCTATAGAGTTCACACTGAAACGCGGCCCCTTGACTAGAATGCAGGAATGGCATGAATAGGATTTTAGGGGCGCAGATAAGGCCGAGGTAGAGGAGGACCTGGAAGAGGTCACATACAATTGATTTGCTACAATTGTGGAGGGCCACAACATTATGCCCATGATTTCATGAATCCAACGTACCCGTCATTTTTGTATTGCACATTGTTTGATCATGGGACAGAAGATTGTCATACACTGATAGCTAGGATACATGACAAAGTAGCACTACCGCCTCCCCCGACTCAGAACCTACATATGATGAAGTCTGAGCCGAATGTGAACATTGTGCTCCGAAGTGGAATCACGACGGGAGAAGACAAAGGTAAATAGCCAGAAGATAGTACTTGGGTTCACAAAGCTTTAGCGAAAGAAGTGGAGTTTGATTTGGAGCGCACTCGGGAAACCTTTATGGAAGATAAGAAGAACTTCGTCGATGCCTCCACTTTAGGAAGAAAAGATAAACCAGGGCAAGAAATGGACCCATCTATGCTCACAATGTTCCTGGAAACCTGTATGAAGTTACTACGTGACAGAAAGGCAATGGAAACGTTACAGGAACTCATCAACAGATGCACTGGGACCGCACCAAGAGAACCACGCATGATCTAGAAGATCGAAAAGCATAAGACAAGGATAGGCCATGAGAAGAGACTCACCACGCAAATCAGAGAATATGTGATGGACCAAGTCATTCTGGATTTGGGATCGGATGCGAATGTTCTGTCAAAACAGACATGGGAGCGAATGGGGTGACTTACGCTACAATGGTCTCCAATTCAGCTAAGTATGGTGAACCAGTAGAAAATAATACCCATGGGGCAATTGCAGGGAATCACTGTGGATATTGAGGGAGCGAGCACGCTGGAGGATTTGGAAGTGATAGACATTGTTGATGATAGCAATCCCTACCCCATGCTCTTAGGAATTGATTGGGCCACTGACATGAATGGAATAATTAATCTGAAGAAGTGCAATATGATCTTTGAGAAGAAGTCACTGCATGTGATTGTAACCCTAGACCCTGCTGAAGGATACTACTATATGGAGTCGGTCTGTGACTATGAGAGCGATGAGCATTTAGATTATATCTTCAAGATAACAGCATGAGACCAAGACTGGGTAAATCCCATCGCAGATGAACGGATTGCATGGGAGTACGAAAGATCCTGTACTTCGGATTCTAATGAAGAGATAGAGCATTCGTAGAATCGGTTACAGGAAGTAACTACACTGAATTGCAATATGATGACAAGGTCACTGCACTGCATATCGACAGAAGTGAGAGATCTACCTACTTATGATGGTTTAAATGAGGTAGATACCTTTTTGGATAAATTTGAAAGAGAAGTGTCAAAAAATCAACGCTTCCAGGCCTTGGACTAGGTACTGCGCGCTATGCCCACAAGATGGTGGGGTACGCACAAAGGGGGCTTTGAGAACTAGAGCGAACGTAGGAGAATGATGCGCACATGATTGGGAAGCCTAGGCTGTGACTGATAGACAAGTACAGTGGAAAAGGTGATCTATGCACCCATCTCACCAAGTACCAACCTGCGTGGATACACATGTACTCCACGTTGAAAGACCTGGTCAATAAGCTTGTGTTGGGGGGGAAATGTGAAAATGGCTCTTAATGTTGGAAAGATATTATGTAGGAAGAGTAATCATTTAGAAGATTCTATGCGTAGAAGCGTTCAACAAGGTATGTAATGCACTGAAAAAGGTATGCAATGCGCAACGAAGTGATTGGGACCTATGCATACTTGCAATTTTATGGGCTTATCGGACGACATGCAAGAAACCAATGAGATAGACACCTTTTAGGCTTGTCTATAGAGTGGAAGTTGTAATTCCCATGGAATAAATCATGCCTATTCTGTGTATAGTAGTGCTCACAGGTATGATGGATCGCGGAGCCCTGGAGGAGAGATTCGTGCAGTTATAGGAGCTCGAAGAAGAACGATTTTTGGTTGGATTTCATGACCAGGTCCAAAAGCAACACGAAAAGGCATGGCACGATCGACATATTAAGATATGCACCTTTAAGGTGAATGATCTGATTCTACTGTATGATAGTAGGTTTGATAAATTACCAGGGAAACTCAGAATGCATTGGCTAAGACCATATGTTATTGAGGAAATTACAGATGATGGTGTGATACAGTTGGTAAAGCTAAAGGGAGAACTCTTCCCAGGAAAAGTGAATGGCAGTCATTTGAAACCATACATAGGTGGCCCAACCATCTGACTAATCAGCAGAAGCATATTCTTAGTGCCCCATGCAGCTCAAAAGAGGCACGGGACTGTGCGTAGTAGAAAAGTGTCATAGGGTCCGCAAAATCGCGAGGGTAGTTGCGCAGCCACACGGGTCAGCTGGAAAGTGACCATTGCAGTCACTATTCACACTGTGATGCCTGGTTTGAGACCAAATGGAGTGGGCAGTAGGCATTTAAGGTGAAATTTATGGGCTAGATTCTTGAAAATCTGCTGCCAGTCGAGCATTAATGGACTGAACGTTGAAAGGTGCTATAAATTACAAAGGGTTGTCCAACAAACAACACTTGGCAATTTGAGAACTAAGTTTTTGCGCGCTCAGATATTCATGAACCAAGACTTGTTCAATCTTCTAAAGGAAAATTTGTTTCTTGAGCTATTACTGGAGACCCTAAGAAAACTATGGAATCACACTATGGTAGCACCCGAAGAAGCCATGGATACCAAAGCAATGACCATTGAGGAAGCCATGTAGACAATTAAAGTGGAATCCCTAGAGAGCGTTGGGAGAGTCACTGAGATCCCTAAATCACCATGTATGCCAAGACCCAAGAAAGACAAGTAGGCCATGGTTTCAGTGTGTGGCATCCATAGGAATCCATTAAGGACTAAGCTCACCATGGAAGAAAAGGGGAAGACTATCAATTTGGAGGCCAATGAGGAAGAAGAGTTCGAAGAAATCCTAGTTTAGGAGGAGGATGTAGAGATTGAGGTCGAAACCTAGGGTGCAGACCCTCTCACTAGGTTGCTTACATATGTTCCTCTGTGGAAGGGTAGAGAAAAGGTGCCCAAAGATATAGATGAGAGAAATAACTCTCTACAGACTCTGCTGCTTCATTACGACATTATTTTTGAAGTAATGCACTTGGGATAATAGAGTTGGAGCCGCGCAAATGGCTGAGAGGTGTAGAAAAGGTAGGATTGCAAAACTTGCCCAGGGTGCGGCATCACCATCGTGCCCTAGTTACCATTTTTGTCATCTGGAAGTTACTCTACGTGGTGCATGATGGCTGCTTGTGGCTAGAGGAGCCCATCCCCATCACAGACCATTTGATTCACAGAATTACCTAGCTCCCTTGTGCATGGGAGGACCTGGCCAACATTTTAGAAGGACAGAGTGATGATTTGGCCATTGCGGAGGCCATGAAGAAGAAATTTAAGCCGAAGAAGAAGAAGTGAGGGTACACCATTTCCAGCATCAACAACCTTGCAGCTAAGATCACGATGCAGATGTTGGAAGGGAAGGTGATTCGAAAGTGTCGTGTAGATGAGGTTCTCGGGCCAGTGGTTGCATTAGCAGCAATGCACAAAAGGGGTCTAGTTCAACTGGGCAAACTATCTGTAAGGAGAGTTCCTTGAGAACTATTGCGAGGCACGGGAGCAGGGTAAAACCTTTCATTATTCATGGCTCCTATTGTCAATAGTATTGGTGGCACAGAAATTTCCCAAATATATCCAATTCCCAACGATTGCGTAGGACCTTCTGGAGGTAGTGAAGTATGCTTCGTTATGGGGGTTCATGGAGATGAACATAAGGATGGAGATTAATCGTAAGCCACAATTATCATCCACAGAATACAATAGTCTGAAAGGATTCACAGAGTTCAAAGAAGACTTCCACCATGTATTCATATGGGCGCAAAAGAACCCCACAAAGACATGGCGCGAGTTACCCTATTTGGTGACCGACGATGTCATTTTCGTGGTCCTTGAGTCTTGGCCGCTGGAGTGGTACTCTCCAGATGGCTCCACGGTGGAAGCGAAGAAGTCCATCGTGCAGTGAAAGAAGGAAGAGGTGAAACTATGGATGGCACAACTGGCAGAAAAATGCAGGAAGGAAGAAGCAGTTGCTAAGGCCCAAACAATATGCGACACTGTGAATTTGGCAAAGGATAAGCAAAATACAGTAGAAGAAGAGCACGAAGAGTAGAAGTCACCTTTGCCTGAGCCAGAGACTGACACAGAACAAGGTGGCACAGACCCACAGACAATGTCCACCCAACTGAAACGTCTGCATCCAAGAGAGCAAGTAGGGCCACAAAAGAAGACGAAGGCCTCAAAGACTTCGTTTGACCCAATCACCCTCACTAAGGGGGATCTACATGATATTGGTGAGACGGTGAGGGATGTCACCATAGGGGCCCTCCAGTAGTTTGAGGAGCAACACCAAATGGTATTTTGGGCTCTTTGGACACAGATACAGGAGTTGTAGGTGTGCACTCTATAGGCTGGTACAGTGTCAACTAGCCTCACAGTAGGCACTTCCGCGGCCGAGGAAATGTTGCATGCCTAGATGACCAACACAAAAGCACTACCATATGGAGCACTCGTTAAAGAAAATGAGGCCAATAGGCCTATGGCTAGCGGGTTGAAAGGGAATGGGTTGAACATGGTTGCACTCCCTCGGGAGACACTCTATACTTTACAGGATGGAGTCACTACAGAGCTTCGAGCCTAGGAGAGTTGCGCGACACAAGTAATGAGCGAGCAATTCATCAACATTGAGTAGTTGAGCCTACAACATGATGAGGTAGTGGTGCAAAACATACATATAGTGGAGGTGGTGGAGAAATCCCACCAGATGGTCCCGGAGTTGGCCTTCCCAGTAGAGGAATCGGTGGAGGTGCGCGTACTTAAGTTAGTAGCAGGGGTGTGTGATGCGAGAGAGGAAATGGCCAGGGTTTGGCTCAAGCTAAACCTTCAGATAGCTGAACTGCAATTGGAGGCATAGCCTTCAACTCCGCTGAAGGTTAAGGAACAGTGCGCCACCGCGATCACAACAACAATGGCGGTGGTTAACAGTGCAGTGACAAACTGCACAAAGCTATTCGAGCAATTGTTCAAGGTCCTCACCACTCTGGAGGAGGACCTGAGCATAGAGTGCCTAGACATAGAGGCACACGAGCTATAGCAGAGATATGATGAATTAAAAGGGACCGCACAAATAATTTCCCTTACACAGAGGCTCACAAGGATGCAACAGGCTAAAGCGCTCAAGGAGCAGGTGATGTTGCTCGGCATAAGGAAGCAGTTTTGAAGGCACACCTACAACCGTCAATTGATGAGGTGTATACCATTACAGGATCCATTGAAGCAAAGCTACCATAGCTACAAGCAACACAGGAAAGGATTCACGGTAGCAGTTCAGCTACAGCAGTCGGTGAACAGCGCGTAGAGGAAGTCGAGCAGGCAATCACTCAGTGCACTGCTGAACTTGCAGCAATCGAGTCAGAGTTGGGAGGTATTCATGCAAAGATCTCCGCACCGACAAAGTGACTCAAGGGTGACTCACGATGTTTGTCTTGGGGGCCTGTTGGGCGTAGGATCCCCCAAGGGAAGTTTTGGGGCTTAGAGCCTAGATTTTGGTCAAGTTTGTAATTTTGATGTAAAGAATCTACATTTTATGGGTGCGGAGCGCGTAGTTTGTTAAAGAGTCATAGGGTTGTCCGCCCTTAATTTTGTTATTGTAATGTCAGTTTTGGATTGTATAAATAGAGCGAGGCTCGAAGTAGTTTGAGGACAATATGGAAGAAGAATATGATGGATGTGAGATAGATCTGAAGTGTAAAGTCTAGTTTTGGGTCGTAGAGTAGGAAGAGGCTCTACAGCTGAGTGCACAGAGGCCTAGAAGTCCATTGCTAAGTGCGTCAACCCTACAACTAAGTGTGCAGTATGAATTGAGTCTGTAACAGTTGGAAGTATTAATAAAGAGAAGTTTCATATGATTTCTGTGTAATTATTTCCTATTTTATGCATCTGTTATCTTGGGTATGAATTTCACTTCTAATACTTATATGATGCACAAATGTGTATAATTGTGTTGATTAAGTGAATGCAAGATAAAATATCTATTTACGTGAAGTTAACTAAGATCTATTAAGAATATAAGTAAGACCCTTAGTGTAGTTCGGGAAATAGCACAACTCACTACCATAACAGTGCGAAAGCATCTCAGCCCCTGGTTAGAGTTGCGCAAAAGACGATTGTGACAATTCGTGAAGGTATGGAAGGTTAGAATAGTCTGCTAAGTGACCTGTGTGAAGGTAGCTGTAGTTGGACTAAACCGACATCTCAGACATCTCAAGGGTATGGAAACTTGGTTCCAGCATCCCGCCATATTGCTTCAGGTGAGACTTCAGTCTGCGCTCTGCTGACTGATGCCAAAAGGGCCAGTAGTGTAGGGATTTTTTTGGCTAAATAACTCCAAACCTGGGTCAGGCCCTCTGAAGCCAACGCCCTCCTAAGGGAGAGGTGTGCAATTCCAGAAGAATATTTTGTTTGAGTTGTGAATTCTTACAAAGGTATAACCAATCTTTGTACCATAATGAATCATTTTTCCAGCTAAATGTATCAAATGTACTGGGATCTTGCTATAAATTTTGAATGAATGCCCACACTTATTCGTCCTTCTTCCATTCATCCCTTGCTTCGTTTATCCAATCTAGTTGCATAATAGAAATTGCACAAAGCAATGCTTCCACATCCTCATCCTTTCTTGAGAGTGCATCTACAACAACATTTTTCTTCCATTTTTTGTAGATGATTTCAAAGTCATAATCCAACATATTTGTGACCCATTTCTATTGCTCTTCTAAAGATAATCTTTTTTCTAAAAAGTATTTAATACTATCAAGATCTGTTTTTACCTTGAAGTGTCTTCCCGTTAGGTAAGGTCACCATTTCTTAAGTGCATGTAGTATTGCCAACATTTCTTTCTCATAAACAGCTTTGTGTAAATAATTTCCTTTGATTGGTGTTGGCTTGTTGGGGCTTGACCTACGTTCAGAAATGTTTTAATGAAAGAAATCCTGAAACTACCAGCCCTTTCAGCAACAGTCCGCAGAGCGCGCACTGAGGTCTCAGCTAAGGTAGTATGGGAGGGTGCTAGAACCAAGTTTTCGCACCCTAGTGCTATAGACATATTTGGGCACTTCAACCCCAATCATATATGTCGATAAACCAAGGGCTCTTTAACCCCTAAAAGTGTTGTTTCATACCCTAAAGGATCATGGTCAACTGATTACATCATTCCCCAAAAGTTCCACCTGAAAAGCCACTAAGAACTAGTCAAAACTCGACCATACTGACTGCTCCATCATCAGGGTGAGATGCATCTCACCTACTACACATGGGAAGTGTGATGCATACTGAAAAGGCCTTCTGTAGGGTGTGATGAGTGAGAATGGACAAATGGCAGAGACAGTTTGCTAAGTGGATGCCCAGGGAATCTTCTAGAAACTTCTCATATGACACTTGCCTCTCTGAATTCGTCCAAGGATGAGTAAGAGATCAAAGAAATCTCCAAGTGGAACCAAGAACTATCAGTGGAATGAAACTAATCGAAAACCTAGAGCTGAATCACCCCCTTGCAAGACATCTATAAATGGATCCCTCATCTGAGAGATCTATAGGCTGGACTTTTGTACTTTGTAAGGAAGTGATGTTGGTTTCTCCTTGAGAAGAAACATTGTATTGTTAGGTGATCTTGCTTTTCATGAGGTGAAGAGGGCTTTCATGCTGGGAGGATGATGTTGGATCAGATAGCTGGGTTGTAATCCTCTCTTGTATTTCTACTATCAATAAATTTCTTTGAGTTTTCCTCCATATAATCGTGTATTTGTGAATATTATTATTTGTAGATGCAATTGCAAGGTTAATGTATTTTTGATTCTGCATTGTTTATGATATCATAGATCGAGATGCTTTGATAGTGTTTTGTTGCTTCGCCTCTACAGGTATTCTCTAAAGCGGGACAAGTAGGATAAGAGTGGCAAGATCTATCAAGCGAGAGAGGAAACAAGCAAGGAGCCAAGCGAAAGATACAGGTTGGTCCTATTTGATTCTCTCTTATCTATCATACATAAAGGAAATCTTGAAGCACTTTGAATTGTTTGTTTCTAAGATAGCTGCCTGTCTTAGTGGGACTAGCAGATCGAAAAGACACTAGTTTTCCCGGAAAAAAAAAAATGGTGACTCCACTGGTGATCAAATAGTTTGTTTGTTGGTTATTGTTGTTTGCTTTATAAACTACGGATGGAGCCTGAAGTTAAGCCAGCTAGCCTTAGAACTGCTTTTTCTATGCAAGTACAAAGTAGATCAACGCTACTTCAGTCAATCTTCGGGTTGGTTTATGAACTGAACATCTGACTTGCAAACATCCTAAGTGCCCTTGTGGTAGCTCAATAACCTCATAAGATCATACCCCTATACTTTGTTTTTACTGTCTATCATAGCTCAGCCTAAATCACTGAACTTAGCTACAAATTTTGAGTGAAAACCAAAATCAATTTCGTTCCCTGGTCCATCGCACTGTCTCTAACTAGCAGCGTGTATGCATCGCACCTCCCATGTGTTGCAGGTGAGATGCATCCCTGTTTCCCTTAAGGACAGGTGTGATGATTAAATGATATTGTTTTCCTCTCTAGAATTTCATTTTTTCCTCGGTTTTAGCTCTATTTAGTAGTTTTTCTGCTTATGATCAGTATATCATTGTTGAAGCCTTCTTCCTTTACATTATTCAGCCTCCATTGATCAAGATTTGTGAATGTTTTTTATGTATTTTTCATCATTTACAATCCTCCTTTATCGAAAGTAGCTTAATCGAACTATCATTTTTTATGCAAAGAAGTGTCATAACTGTCATTTTGAGTCAAAAGAAAAGTGTCGTAAAGTCATCCTCTTCTAGATAGTTGATTATACTTTTTCCATTGTATTTGATTTGGATCATCAATATTTGAAGTGTCGAAAATAGTTTTCCATTCGAAATTGAAAGTGTCGTCTTAGTCTTCCTTTCGTTTTGAAGAGAAATCGTTGAAATCTCACTTTTAAGAAAATAGTTCATATCTGTACTTAGTTTTCCATTTTTTTGGCATTCTCACATTAAGGAAACGAGAAAAAAACAAATACATGCATGTGCATTTGCATTTAGACTGCATGCGGAAAATGATTTAGGAAAAGTGCATTTAGCGTGTGCTCTCTGCTCTCTGTTGAAAGAATCGTACTCTTCTTTTCTTAGTAGCTAGGATTTTCATTGCTAAAAGAAAACAAATGACTGTTTATCATTTTAGATTGCATATTTAGGAATTTTACATCTACATCATGTGGTGAACCTTGAAAGGAAAACTTCTTAAAATGATCAACTCTAAAATAAACCTCAATGAACATAAAAATGCTTTGGAACCTAACACAAAACATATAGAAATCTAGGCCAGAGACGTATTTCGGTGTCGTAAAAACTGGTAACTATCGTTTTCATCGAAGGTTGGGTGATTCCTCCTCTTTGATACGACAAGTGCCAGTACATACTTCTGCTCCCCGTACTATCAAGTATATATTGGGACACCACAATAGGCTAATATCCTTTATCCTTAGTAAGTCGTGTCCACTGCCCTATCGATCACAATGCATTGAACACAGCATTTTGGAAGATTGACTGCCATACGTAAAATCTATGGTAATTTCTCTTTAATTTACCACTAAGGTGTATATTGCAGTTTTGCGATTGATTTAGTAATCCCTCTGTCTATATTTCTAGAGTAGTCACTTTCGTTCCTTTTCAACTCCTTAAAAGAAAAGGTCCATCTAAGCACTTGTCACTTCAGGCTCATTAAAAATAGAAGGCGACTAGAGTCATCTTTAGCTTTTTCTCAACTCTTAAAAATTGAAAAAGCAAAGTTGTGTCAAAGCATCATAAAATTTATTTAATTCAAAATAACATTTCCCCTTTTTAATTTTGAGTTGATCAAGTAATCCGCAATCGTGGAAGAAAGTCAATCAAAACCCCGTCGTTCATGGGGGCTAGCAAGTCAATCGTCTTTGACCCCAGAAACGAAACCATTCCAGATGAAACAGTCTCATTTAACTGAGTCCACCTCTCTCGGTTTATTTGAAACTTGTGTTTCAACATCATCAGAGACTACAGTTACTCCGATCATTTCTGGTACATCTGCCTTTATAGAAGAAGTTCCATAGTTACAAAAGGACATTAGAACTGATCCTAGTGTAATAGTAGACACCTATATACCTGAAACAACTCCATCTAGAGCTGATCCAGAAACTGAAGTTCACTTACCTGAACATCTGGAAGTTGAGTTCCAGAATTCAGAAGGTGTCACCCCTCCAGTATCTGTTACTGTAGAAACTATACCTTCTTCGGCCCCAGAAATATTTTACGGACCTGACGGTCTACCTCTTCCACCTAGACTGATTGCTATAGAAGAGGTTGTAGAGGATCTTCCATCTAGTACTCCATTTCATTTTGGAGCTGGGATCCACTTATATCCTTCTATTCCTGACGTTAGTTCTTTTAATCGTCCTTCATCACAAGTTCCCGTCGAATCGCTAGGAAATGTTTTAGATAGGCTTAATATGTCTGAAAAACCATCAACATCTACAACTGTGTCATCTGATACAGCCATAGCAGAACTTCTTGCTGCCACTCCTACGACATTTTCTAGTATACCATATGTCCTAACTAGTTATCAACCGCTAGATGCAGTCCAACCAGGGACTGTTTCGAAGACATGGTCTATTCCTGTTAGTTCTTCCGAGACCCGATCTAGCATCTCTTATGTTGAAGCTCAACAAATTGATCTTGCATACGAATTTCAATTTGGGAAACCCAGTCTTCAAAGGACCATCTATCCTTTGAAGACTGGATTACCACCATACAGGGGGCATTATGCTTTTTCATTGCTCCCTCCTGGAGAACAACCGTATGAGATCTCACAACAGAATTTAGATCAAACTAGAATTACATCTGATGGTTGGATACCAATACTACCTCAACAACCAAGGGTTTTATATTCAATGCAACCAACCCAACCTGTGTCGAATATTATCACTACACCTATTATTGTGACTATGTCGCGAGTACAAGAACAGCCTGTTGTATGTCAACCTCAAATTTCTCAGGTTGCAATACAATAGCCTCTTGTATCTACAGCTCCATCACAATCTCAGATTAGTGCTTCCTTAACTGGAACAACTCAGGCTCAAACAGGTGTTATCACCCCGCATCTTGGTCAATCATCTAGTATTCTGCAACAAAAAATGGTTCAACAACCATGGCTGGTGCAATATCAACAACCCCAATTCCAACAAGTTTACCGAGGACCTGAGCAACAAGGTGCTTTAGGTAATGGACAACCGCATTTTCAAAATAGTTATCAACAACCATTCTACACTGGTTATGTCCATCAACCTTATCAAAGTTACCAACATCAGATACATTATGTTGGTATGCAAAGACCCACTGCTCAGGCGATTCCATCTCATCCTGGGTATGCTTCGCCAAACCTGAATCAACAGTTGCCCTTTGTAGCAACTCTGGAATACCAGATTTGAACCGGTTAATGAATGATCTGATTGCTTATGCCCCTTGGTGGCCAGCGATTCCTCATAAACTTTCCTCAGATATTGCTAAATTCAATGGAAATCAAGCGAAGATCCATCGAACCACGTAATGACCTTCCATTTGTTGTGTTCATCCAACACCCTCAATGATGATTCGATTAGGCTTCACCTTTTTTAGTGAATGCTAACTGGTCTAGCAGTGAAATGGTACATCGAATTTCCTAAAGCTTCATTCGATAACTTCAATGCCCTTGCAACTACCTTTTTAACCCACTTTCAGTTACCCATAAGGTACGAAATAGGGACAGAACTCCTTACCAACTTTAAACAGACAACAACCACTCACATATTTGATCATATTCATGAGTGGCGACGTCGTCGTCAAATGGTAAAGACATATGTTCCTTATCAGCTTCTAGCTGAGTGGTTTATTTAGTCATTATTACCTTCTATTACAGAAGATGTGGCGAAAGGAGGAGTTGTCACTAAAGAGCAAGTCATTGCTCGTGCACAATATTTGGACTTAATATATACCCAGTCTGGCACGCTCTATGACAAAATCCCTGATGCTCCTAGACCATAATTTTCCATTCCTCCTCCTCCTAAATCAAACAGGGACTCTCATGTCGACGATGGCATGATTGGTACCTCAAGTACGCAAACCGCAAAGGCTCAATCTGGTAAAGCCCTTGCAGTTTCTAGTAAAAGAGCAAATGACAAACTTTGTGCCTTGGAGGTTAATGTTGTGTCATCTGACAAAGGTAAAGAACCAAAGCAACCAAGGCGCAAGAAGAAAGGTAAAAACAAAAAGAAGAAACAGGAAGATTCGACTCCTGAAAAATATTTTGAAAACCCTGCTGGGCAAAAGAAACCTAATCAACCATGTTTCATATGTAATGAGGACCATTATACAAAAAATTGTCCACATAAGGCCGAGGTCAAGAAATTTTTAAAAACTTCAAGCACCTCAGCAGTATTGACTGATCCATTTCCAAACCCATAAACTAATTTGGTTGCTATCGATCATGCTTCCCCATCCCAAGTGCTTATGTTATCTGTCTTGAAGCAGCAAAATGATGATTTGATATCATCAAGGAATAAAGATTATGGGAATCCACACTCGTTGAACAACAAGGCTACAGATCAACCTAGTAGTTCGACAACAACTTCGCCAGAAGTTGTTCCACCCATCATTCCTAAATTAACTATAAAGCCGCCTAAGGGAGTAGTACATAAATCAACATTTAATCCTCATGCCCAAGCAACACAAAATTATAATATAGTGGAAGATCTGGCTCAATCGCCATCCACTATGTTAACACTTGAAGTACTATAGAATTGCCCCTCCCAAAAGCAGGCTTTGTTATCAGTAATAGGTGGGATTGACCCAGCGGATTCCAATCTTGTGGCCTTCAACCATAAAGGATACGAACCTCAGTTAGTGGCCCAACTCGCTTTCCTTATACAAGTAAAAACCCTCAACAAAACCATTCATTGAACAATTATTGATGAGGGGGCATCTACCTATATTATGTCAATGAGTTGCTGGAAAAATTTAGGCTCACCACCCTTGTCACGATCATCAACGACATTAAAAGCATTTGGTGGAAGAACATACATGTTGTATGGGATTTTAAGTAACTTGCAAGTTGAACTAGGAGGCAAGACAATAGAAATTGAAGTCCAGGTCATTGATAGAAACCTTGACTACAATATCCTGCTGGGCAGGACCTGGATTTATGCTATGGTTGTTGTTGTGTCAACATATTTTAGAAAGATTGCATTTCCCTTCCAAGGTGGAATTACAATCAGTGACCAACTAACCTTTTTCCCCAACAATTCACAAGCTACTGGAAGCATTCCATTGATGCATGGAAGTTCTCAATCACTTCAAAATGTCAGAGTAGGTCTCCTAAAAGACCCTTCCTTAATGGGTACATTTTTCCTCCCACCTCCAAGTAATCTGGTGAAAGTGGCCACAGTGGAATCCTCTCATATGATATCTTCTACATCATCAAAGATTAAGAAAAACTCTGACCATTTTGATACTATGGGTCACTGAGGATGGTTCTTATCTTGTGTCAACCTTGTCACAAATTGAAAGAAGGGTTATGAGGATAGTTCTTTTACTGTGTCAACCTCATTAAAAAATGAAACAACTCCCTTTCCAATTCAAGTCTTTGATTACGATCTCGTAAAATCCAAGTCGAGTCTTTCAAAGATCTCGAATGTAAACCTTTATTCCAATCATCACGTTGAATGCAATGAAGCTTGGGAGGCATGCAGCTCGATTTGTGTCATTATGCTGGGGGAATGCGAACTTATAACAAGAATAATTTTTTCATTTTAAGCTTGTGTAAACATGAAACCAAAGATGAGCAATGTTTCTGCAAGGTTCAAGCTCGTTAAAAAATAAACCCGGCAATGAGCATATGTTCCCCCAGAGTTCAAGCTCATTAAAAAATGAACCCACCTTCAGCAAATAACCTTTGTGATTGCCATTCTACTTGCCTTTTGAACCTTGTATGTGTTCTTTTCATCACCTCCATCCGTTTGGTCGATCATACGCTTCCACTTGATTGTTTACCATTTTGAGGAACATCTACGATGAGTGGCCCTATTAGCCAACCTCTTCACACCACCATGTTTTAAGAAGTTCCAAGATTACCTGGAACTAGTTCCAAGTTTACCTGGAAGTTGTTTGCTACTCTAAACGCCACTCGTTCCTCAAAAAATGAGTCTACTTTAAAATCTTTTCGAAGTCACTAAATATGAAAAGATTGTCGAGTAATTGGTCTCTCTAGCTCGTTGAAGTGATTGGAAGTGCCATCCCTCTTGTATATTTTAATATTTTTGGACCTGAGGGATTATCCCACAAAAACGATCGAGCGCTTGACTTTCTTGACTCGCTAAAGTGATCGGAAAAGTCATCCCTTTTGTATTATTTTAATCTTTTTCAGACTTAATGGATTATGATACGAAAAGAACTGCTAGAGTTTCCTTTTCGTCCCTTTTCAAACTCTCTAAACATGAAAAGGACCGATTTGTCTTTGTCGTTAAACTTGTTAAAACAATAGCGGCAAACTTGTCCATCCAGACAAGAACGAGTTTCACTGTTGCTAGGCTCGCTAAAACATAGCGACAGGTTTGCCCAAGGGGAAAATTATAGAACAAGAATATGTTATCCTCCTCAAGCTTGACAAAAATAAAGAGGTACTAGTCAGCAATGACTGGGAAAAAGGGACGAAAGCTTGAAAAAATTTATTGGTAGTAGGCCACTCTTGAACATGACACTTTCACTATGTCACCATGATTGAGTCGGGTTGGGTTATTTCGTTCACTGGTCATATCACCATTGGTCCTCCGTACCATCCATCTTTTTGGGTTAACGCTACCAATCAATCTTAGTGTCATCGACATGTTCAAGAGAAGTCATTCAGAGAATTCACTACCCAGCTAACACTTCATCCACTGCAATACCTTCACCTTCCATTTTTCATGACTGTGATTCCTGAACCTTGTATCATCAGATCATTTTGACCTCCAAAAAATCATTTGCTTCGTTTCGTGTCATAGATGTGGGATACATTAAGGCCCTCCTACGATGGGTCACTTCTTGTTGACATCAACTCATTATCCAAGAAGTTGACATAGAAACAATTATTTCAGTACTTTGAAGCTTGCATGCCTCAATGGCAAATTTCTCACTTTCAACGATAGGTTTACATCAATGGCCTTCGATTGAAATATTTTACGTGGTGTTCAACATCGACTCATATATTCACACCACATGAATTGTACTGTAGTACCTTGAGGGTCATTATCATTATCGGTAATTCCTCTCGCGCCTGTTAATAGCTTACATCATTGGCTAGTAATCAGGTGATTTCCTTCCATGTTTGACTCCAGAACATTTTTTCACATGGATTGAATTGTACATCGGGTGAAGATTGAACGAGTTTGAAGACCCTGGATCTAGTTTCATCCATCTGGGCTACGATATATTCAGGAAAATAAAGACATCAAATGTACGCAGAAGCTACATAGATGATCATCCAAGCTAAGGGATGATGACTCTACATATAAAGAATCATCAATTTGCAACAACAGACGGTTATCTGTCGTATGTACATGAAAATGAATTTATAAATCTGAGCATGGGAATCCCCACCTCAACTAGATCATGAAAATAATATGATGATGATGTATTGTATTGTATCTTATACAAGTCACCTTCTAGTTTGAATACCTCGGATCCTCATGATAAAGCATTTCACCCGACATCTAAATATTTATGACCTCATGCTTTAGGGGGCAACTGTTATAGACATATTTGGGCATTTCAGCCCAATCATATATGTCAATAAACCAAGGGCTCTTTAGCCCCTAAAAGTGTTGTTTCATACCCTAAAGGATCATGGTCAACTGATTACATCATTCCCAAAAAGTTCCACCTGAAAAACCACTAAGAACTGGCAAAAACTAGACCATACTGACTCCTCCATGGTCAGGGTGCGATGCATCTCACCTGCTGCACATGGGAAGTGCGATGCATACTTGAAAGGCCTTTTGTAGGGTGCGATGAGCAAGAATGGACAAATGGTAGAGACAGTTTGCTAAGTGGATGCCCAGGGAATCTTCTAGAAACTTCTCATATGACACTTGCCTCTCTGAATCCTCCCAGGGATGAGTAAAAAATCAATAAAATCTCTTGTTGGAACCAGGAACTATCAGTGGAATGAAAGTAATCAAAAATCCAGAGCTGACTCACCCCCTTGCAAGACATCTATAAATGGATCCCTCATTTGAGAGATCTAGAGCCTAGAATTTTGTAATTTGTAAGGAAGTGTTGTTGGTTTCTCCTTGAGAAGAAACATTATATTGTTAGGTGATCTTGCTTTCCATGAGGTGAAGAGGGCTTTCATGCTGGGAGGATGATTCTGGATCATAAAACTGGGTTGTAATCCTCTCTTCTATTTCTACTATCAATAAAGTTCTTTGAGTTTTCCCCCATATAATCATGTATTTGTGAATCTTGTTATTTGTAGAAGCAATTGTATGGTTAATGTATTTCTGATTCTGCATTGTTTATGATATCATAGATCGAGATGCTTTGATAGTGTTTTGTTGCTTTGCCTCTACAGGTATTCTATAAAGCGGGACAAGTAGGAGAAGAATGGAAAGATCTATCAAGGGAGAGAGGAAACAAGCAAGGAGCCAAATGGAAGATACAACTTGGTCCTCTTTGCTTCTCTCTTATCTATCATACATAAAGGAAATCTTGAAGCATTTTGAATTGTTTGTTACTAAGATAGCTACCCGTCTTAGTGGGACTAGTAGATCGAAAACACACTAGTTTTCCTAGAAACACATAGGGATGTCTTGATGAGATTTGGAAGGGTCATGAACCGATCCTGCGCACTAGTGCAGCTCCACGCAGCTGTCTGACCTTCATGTAGCTTTATACAGAGCACGAAGGGGCACTATCTAGATCCTCTAACCTTAAACACTTATTTCATTAAAATTGCAATTTTTTTATTACAAGAACATCACTAGAATTGAGTTTTTTTTGTTATCTTGGAATTATAGATACACTATTTAATTCTAATTTTAATGAAATATGTGTTCTTACTGTGTTATTATTATAGATCTGACTTAATTTTGTGGGCCCAGTAATCTTTATTAATCATTCAACATTTATAACCAGTGTGTACAACCATAAACTGTAAAGAGATGCATAAACATATAACAGAAGCATAAACATATAAATCTGTTAATAGATGCACAATATTTCAGAATCAAATTAGCTTTTATTAGCTTTTGTCCCATTATAATCCCAACTCCACCCTGCACACTCAGCTGTAGGGGTTCTCTCACACAGTTGTGGACTCTACCAGGCCCCTGTCCACACAGCTGCAGAGCCTCCTTCTACTGTTACCACCCAACACTCGGACTTACAGACTCAGAGTGAATATCACATTCAAAAACCCATAACACTTAAGATCAAGACTAACCAAAAACTAACTTATACACTTAGATCCTCTCTCTATTCGTAGGCTGACACATTCTATATTAAATTACAACATTTTAGGGCAGACAACCCTAGACTCTCACGCTCTGTGTGCACATCTTGTGGGGTCTTACATTATATTGACCAAAATCCAGGCTACAAGCCCAAAAATTCCGTTATGGGGGGATCTGCTGCCCAACAGGCCCCCAACACAATCATCGTGACTCATCTCGAGTCACTCAGCTGGTGTGGTGATCTTCGCGCGAAGTTCATCCAACAACCAATATGTTTTGCTTACGTCCGCAGCACATTCTTCCACTATCTGTTGTACCCGTTGTGTGCATATCTTTGATGCTTCATTGTCTGGTGCCATTCCTTGCCTGAGTGCATATATGCCTTGCATCTGTGCCAGCTTTCCCTCGATCTTGGCGGTGACCGTGAATGCTTCCTTGAGCCAAGGCTGGATGTGTTCTTTAAGCAGTGCTTCCTTTTGATGTGCAGCATCCACCTATGCCTTTAGAGCCTGGGCCTCCCTCATCTTGGCTAGTCGCTGAGTAAGGGAAACCGTCTGTGCCATCCCTTGGACATTGTCATAGGCCTGCTACAACTCCAACGCTTCCGTCTCTAACCACTGTAGCATTGGGTCTTCCTACGGTGAAGTGAGGGTGGTGAGTCACTGATTTAACAAGCCTGTGCCCTCCTGTATGTTGTGCTCTATTGCTTCCAACCCTGATTGAATGGTGCAATTCCGCTGTTCTCTGACCTCGGGAGAGGTAGAGGGTTGCACCTTCAACCTTAGCTCCGCGATCTACAAGTTGAGGTCCAACTAGATCCTCGTTGCTTCCTCCTTCGCCTCATAGAATCCACTGGCCAATTTATGGATTTGTATACCTTCTAGTAAGTCGATTGCAATCTCTAGCTCAAGGACATGGCGACATGCTTCCTCGACAATTTTCTTCAACTATTGAGTATGCGCTACCACTTCATTGCATTGGAGGCTCAGCTGCTCGATGTTGATTCACTATTCATTGAGCATCTGTACTGCGCATCCTTCCCTAGTGTGGAGCTCTATCATCGCTCCATCCTGCAGCTGGTATAATATCTCTCATGGAAGGGCAGCCAAGTTTAGGCCCAGTCCCTTGAGCCGGCCTACCACGGCTCTGTCTTCCGTGTTTTCTGCTGTCAATCCTCCTTCCAACAACGCGACGGTATTAGCCATTTTGGCCCGCAGCAACTGCTCGATTGCTGATGTACCAGTAGCCCCATAGGCGAATAACATTCCCTACTATGGGGGCTGCACCTGAAATTCCTGGAGCTACGCCCTGAGTGCCCCCAACACATTCTGCTACTCCATCATTGCCTCCTGGAGTGCCTCCCTAGTGACTTCATGAACTATGTCGTCGATGTTGTATAGGTCACCCTCTGTCTATGTAATAGGCTCCCCATCCAACATGGAAGCCTTGGTCTTCTTCCATGGCCCCATTCATTCTATCATGCGCGGATGCTTTAATTGTGTAGAGGTGGTGCTCGGGTCCGCGCCTTCCATCATATCATCTGTCCCATGCCCTGTGGTCAAGTTCAGGCCTCTTTCTTTTTGTGTCGTAGCGGCCCCTCCTCCTGCTACCTTTTCTGTGGTAGCCTCCACTGCCTCCCATGACACTTGTACTTCTTTAGCTAGTTGTTCATTCTACTTCTATTGTGCTACCAACTTGGTGGCAACCTTCTATCTTTGAATATGTGTCTCATCACGCACCACCAAATCTAGTGCACGCCATTATGATGGCCATGTGTCGAGCACCGCGAAAACAACGTCATTTATTGTGATGAAGGGGAGTGTGGTCCACTTCTACTCTGGATCCTTCCACACCCTAATATACACATGGTGCATATCCACTTTAAAGTATACAAAGCTCTTCACACTGCCATATACCGAGGCAGATAGGCGCGGCCAGTCGTGGTCAAGGGGAGGAAACTGACTATCCTTAGGCAATTCACTTGTAACCAACAGGATCGATAAGAGAAACCATGTCTAGTGGAAGGTCTTACCGTGCTCTTGGGCCTCCCTGTAGTTTGTCAAGAACTTGTAGAGGAATTGTGCCCAATTGAACCATACCCCTTCTGCACATTGCTCAGCCAGTGCGATCACCGTTGTTGGTACCTCATTGCCATGACATTTTCTCATCACCTTTCCTGCCAACAACTGGGTAGCGACACATACCCCCTTGTTCTGAAAACTAGTAATAATGTAACCCCTCTACTTTTCCTCCAACTTATATTTCTTTTTCATAGCCTCCACCATCGCCAAGTCTCCACTTGTGCCAACTATTTTCGCGGGGTCCCTTCCTGTATATGGAAGCCGAGAAATCCTATGAATGAGCTCCGTCGTGATGGGAATGGGCTCCTCCAGCCATAAGTACCCATCATGCACCAGGAAAAGAAGTTTCCTGATGACAAATATCATGATTGGGGCCCGATGAAAGTGTGGAATCGATAGGAGGTGGAGTAGACCGACCTCCTCCACCACGCGCAGCCATGTCCGTGGCTGTAGTGTTGTAACTGCCCCTTCCGTGCTCTGTTCCATCAGCTGACTAGTTTCAAAATGAGAGAACTTCTCACTATCCATTAGGTCCCAATCTTCAAACTTCATTTTGGGTACATGGCCCATAGTCGAACCTTCAAAAAGAACCACCTCGGGGAGGAACGGGGTGTTGAGTGTGCTTTTAATGGCATCCAAATCTTTAGGTAACTTTACCCTCCCTTTCCATGGAGGGACATACTTGGGTAGCTTTGCTATGGCATGTATGGGATGGATGTCTTCTTCCATCTCTTCCTCTGGTTATAAATCTTCTACAAAGTTCTGAGGCTCCTCCTCCTCATCATTGCTCTCAATGTTAACTATTTTTCCTTTTTCTTCCATCGACAGTTTGCCAAACCAAGGATTTCGTGGAGACATATGGACTGGTCCTGCTCCCTATGGATCCTTTTTGGGCCTCAACATCCAGGGAAATTTTGGAATTTCCGATGCGTCCCCCACCAATGACATAGGGCTCGGTGTGGCTTCCTTGGCAGTCGACATTGCTCTGGTCAGCAAGTCCTGCATCTCTTTCGATAATGCTTCAAACACTGAACTTGTTGTCAAAGCCTCTAAAGCCATAAAGTCCATGCGCAATAACTAAATTCTCAAGATGCCAAGGGTTGTGTGGTGGATGGCCATATGGGATTTATAGGCCTGTCGAAATTCAAATTTGACCTTCCCCCCTTTTATGGCTCATTAATGCTATATTGGCGGTAGATCATTTCAAATATATGTGTTAATTGCTCGCTTTCCACTCCTCATTATCTTAAATTAGCCATCCTGTCATGGAAAATGACACTAACAGTCACCTTCTAGCTTGTCCATGCAGCAGCATAGTCCCTTGTGCGCAAATGCAATCGATGCGTCATACTGATCCTACGTGTAACTTCCGTGCTATGCAACTCCCTTCCAGACTCTTTATAGTCCCGCGTTCTCTTTCAATTGCTTGGAGCGCTGAGACTGTTCTTCCTATGAATAGTCACGTGGTCGCACTAGTGATCTGAGGCTTCAAGTCTCCTTTCAATCCAGTCCACGGGCCTCCCTTAGTTACCCTCACACCCGTTAGTGCCTCACATTCTTCCTTATGTGGTGCACTTCCTTGGTGACTTCGTCTGATAGGGTGTGGTTGTAGCCATGGAAATATAGCCACAAACTCTCGGTAACAATATTCTAATGTGGTGGTAGGGTTGCCCATACATGGCCCCGTCCTTCTATCATCACATAATTCTTGTGAGATTTTGGTTTCTAGATTTCTGATATCCTCGTCCATTAATATACTTTCTTGCTTCAGTCGTACTCGATCTTCTTCAAGTTTGAAAAGCTCAAGGTTCCCTCGCTGAATGGCTTCTTGAATCTGCATATGTTCATCCTTGCACGGGTGCATCACCTCTTCGCTCTAGTCCTCGTTTGCTATCGCAATTATGGGAATGATTATGTGAGGATTCATTCCCAAAGCTATGGCCTTGACTCTGCCCGACATCTTCAGAACCATTTCCGCACTCAAGTTCTTGCACATGGCCCTATAGGCCTATCGGACCACTAGCATGTGCAGGTCCTAATCAATTTGTCCCATCTGGTAGACTTTGTTCATGACTCCGCATAGCTTTTTGAATGCTCCATCGCGAACTATTTGTGGAGTGCGTCGCCTTCCCTATTTCTGTGTCAGGTTTTGATTTTCAATCCTTAGTCTGGGAGGTGTTTGCACAGCACGCGCTTGTACCCATCGGCACAGGTGGGCATGCAAACTGCTTCATCCTGGCTGCCCAGCTCACATTCATCGTTGGTGACTTCCAAATCATAAGCGCATCCGTCTACTACATTCGCGCTAGTTTCCAATATTGTTTTAGTGTGTATTCCACCATTGAGAAGGTGTCGCGCGTAACACCCATTCTAGTGCACCGTACTGTTGTTGCTTTGTCACTACCCTTTCAAATTTGTCTAATAATTCATCCACGCCTGTCTCCCCATCATATGTTGGCAGTTCCGTTGCTTCGGTTGTGACGCACCGTAGTGATCTAATCATCATGTTGCAATTCAACATTATTACTTTGCGCAACCGGTTTTTCCAGCATTCTATTTCCTCCTCTGAATACGAAGTACAGGAACTGTCACGCTCCCATGAGATTCTCCCATATGCAGTTGGGTTCACCCAATCCTGGTCTTGCGTCGTTATGTGGTAAATGCAATCCAGCTCATCATCACTGTCATCATCGCGTACAGGTTCAGTGTAGTGCGCTCCTTCGGCTAGATCTAGTGGAACTACTATGTGTAGGTACTTTTTCTTGAAAATCATCTCCCGCTTCTTCAGGTTGAAGACTCCATTCATATCGATTGCCAACCTATTCCTAGAAATGCAAGCTAAGGATTATTGTCATCAACAATCTCTATTACCTCAAAGTCTGTCTGCATGCTCGTGCCTTCGATATCCACTGTTACCACTTGCAACCTTCCCATGGGCAAGATCTTTTTTTGGTTTGCCATCCGTAATTGAATAGGAGACCACTGTAATGCGGGCTTGCCCATGCATTACCATGTCTACTTTGGTAACACATTCGCGTCCGAACCCAAGTCTAGGATTACCTGATCCATCTCATATTCACCAATCTGCGTCGTCAATCTCATTTCCCTCCCAGTGTGCAATGCATGCTTTCCCAGCTTCCGGGCTACGCGGAGTTCCCCTGACCCTGTGCACCTAATTATCAACTCTTGTAGTCATTTAACTGCCTTATTATCGCACAACAATTTCATGCATGTCTTTAAAAAGGTAGTTAGCATAGAAGGATCCATTCCTGTCTCTTGTTGATCCTTACTACCTGAAGTAGAGGCCTCTGCAAAGCTCTTCTTAGCTTCCATAATCATCTCCTTTGCACATTCCAAGTCAAACTTAGTTTCCTTTGTAGGAGCCTTGTGAACCCATGTATCTTCCTCGGGCTCCTTCCCCTTGTCTTCCCCTGTGGCTGCACCACTTCTGAGCATCATATTCACATTGGGCTCTTCTTCACGTGGTTCGGACCTCATCATTTGGATATTCTGAGTCGAAGTAGGTTGTAATACCCCTTTCTCATGCATCTGTGCAATCATCATAGGACAATTTATCATTTCATGATCAAACTGCTCATATTACGAACAAGATATTCTCGTTGGGTTGGTACAATTGTGAGTGTAGTGCCCTGGTCCTCTGCAATTGTAACAGATTAACTTTCTGGGGCCCCTTCCGGTCCATCATTAACTCATAGCTGCAACAAGTACGCTCGTTGTGGCCCACCGATCTACAAAAATTGCAAAAAAACTACTAGGGAGTCTGGGTATACTTCTACAACAAATGACAGTTGTCTATCGTCTACTTTCATCCCACCTAACAGATCTCACACCAGATCTTGGGTGTCGCACTTGGCCCTGCCTATGCCTCTGGTCTCAATGGCATTGCCCCCCCCTCCTACCAAGTAGTTTGCGAATACTAGATAGTGATCCTTATAGTGGCCCTGGCCTTTACATTTTATGCACCACACTTCTTCACACACCTCTAGCCGTGGTGCCCTATTCTGCTTCAAACTCTGCATCTCCAAGCATAGGTTTAGTTTCGCATGGATTTGTTGGACTCCCAACCCCGTATCATGTATCGGTGTTTCATGCAACCTCATTTCCATTTCCAATGCTTCGGCATGGGTTGAAAGCTTCTGCTGTGACAATGTCATCCTTAGGTGTGGTGTCAAAGACGCCACAAACCACACACGATGCTGCGCATCTGTTAGCAACATATTAGCCTCGCGGATTGTGCTCTTCAGTCTCTGATCCAGATCCTAGGGGGTCTCGCCTGGAAGCATCACGATCTCTTTAAATCCAATGATTGACTATGTTTCTGATTTTGGCCGGCTAAATTCTCTATTCAATGCATTATGGATCTCCATTTTTCCTGCATTTAGGTGATCATTCGAGTGCTTGATATACCATGTCAGCACGCGATCCTACAGTGTACTCTCCAATGTGGCTTTCTTAATGTTGTCATCCGTGACCCCTTGTGCTTCCCACACTGCTCTTACCATGAACCAGAACTGATCCAAATCCTCATTCCCTACTCCTTTGAATACAGGTAGCTTAATCGTGTTCGCCATGTTGAACTATGGGGCTAGTGGAGGTGGGGTGGGTGAAGATGGAGGTGAAGTAGGTGAAGCGAGTGAAGTCGTAAGTGGAGGTGATAACTACGAAATGCACTACCTTATCAAACTGACCACACTTCTTGGGAAAACCCGAACGCGCTCTTCCTCGCTCGCTCATTGAGGTGAAATTAAAGGACTACTCCCTAACCCTTCGATCCATTTGTAGATCTTTCCACTCTGCATTGTTTGAATCATTAATGTATTCGCATAACCCACTTTTCACATATCAGCATCTTAATCCAGGTATTCAGGGATTTGATGTACCTACCTCGCGGTCCCTTGATAAAAGGTCGTTCTGCTTCGCTATAGCTCACAATCGTGTCTATCGTAACCTCAATGATAAACCCTCCTATTATCTAGTTGAGCCAATCGTCCACAGCCCGCGTGAGCTTATCTTCTGATGCCTCTAGTCTACACACTAATTCTAGAGTCCACACTATCTGTTGATTGAGATTGTACCTTCCCTCGCTGTCGGCTAACCTCGTGATCCAATCATACAGCTCTGAAGAGAAGGACGTGAAGAAGATCTCATGGATTTTCGTATATACGTAGCGATCTAGCCACCTCTTCTCAGATATCTGTGGAGTTCTATTTTCCTATGTCACGAACTTGTGAAGCTTCTGATCAAACCAATCTTCAATTTCCTTCTTTGTAGGGTTCCAGTGTTGTGACATCATACATCCCTTAGGCAGATCCTGGTCCCGACAATGGAACCATTTGTTGGCTTGTTGGGGCCTGACCCAAGTTCAGAAGTGTTTTAGCCAGAAAAATCCTGAAACTACCGGCCCTTTCAGCAACAGTCCATGGAGCGCAGACTGAGGTCTCAGCCAAGGTAGTATGGGAGGGTGCTAGAACCAGGTTTCCACACCCTAGGGATGTCTTGATGAGATCTGGAAGGGTCGCGAACCGATCCTGCGCACTAGTGCAGCTCCACACAATTGTCTAACCTTCACGTGGCTCTGTATAGAGCGCAAAGGGGCGCTATCTAGATCCTCTAACCTTATTGTGTTATTATTATAGATCTGACTTAATTTTGTGGGCCCGGTAATCTTTATCAATCATTCAACATTTATAACCAGTGCATGCAACCATAAACTGTAAAGAGATGCATAAACATATAACAGAAGCATAAACATACAAATATGTGAATAGATGCACAATATTTCAAAATCAACTTAGATTTTATTAACTTCTGTCCCATTACAATCCCAACTCCACCCTGCGCACTCAGCTGCAGGGGTCCGTGCACATAGCTGCAGACTCTACCAGGCCTCTGTGCACATAGCTGCAAAGCCTCCTTCTACTATTACCACCCAAAACTCAGACTTACAGAATGAGAGCGAATATTGCATTCAAAAAACCATAACGCTTAAGATCATTACTAACCAAAAACTAACTTCTACACTTAGAGCCTCGCTCTATTTATACATTCCCATGGTTCGCAGACCATGGGTAGGCCGAGACATTATATATTAAATTACAATATTTTATGGTGAACAACCCTAGACTCTCGCGCTCTGCGTCCACATTTTGCGGGGTCTTACATTATATTGACCAAAATCCGGGCTACAAGCCCCAAAATTCCGTTTTGGGGGGATTCACTGCCCAACAATTGGACGACTTTCGAAAGCAATGGGTCTTTCTTCTTGCATTAAACATCACCAATTCCATTCCTTGAGGCATCACATTCCACAATAAAGGTTTTTTTGTATTCTAGAGTTGGCACATTGCCTCTTTAAGATGTTCAAAGGCCTTCATTGCTTCAAAATTCCAAGAAAATGCATCTTTCTTTAGTAATGTTGTTAGAGGTGTTGTTATTATTCCATAATTCTTAACACACTTGCGATGATACCCTGTCAACTCGAGAAACCCTCGAAGATGCTTTATGGATGTAGGGATTTTCCATTCCTTAATGGCTTTAATTTTTCTAGGGTCTACCTTAACATCTTCATGAGATACAATATGACCCGGATATTCCACCTCTTGTACTCAAAGAAACATTTGGAAGTTTTTGCATATGATTTTTCCTCCTCGAATATTTTGAGCACCCTGTCAACATGTTAAACATGATCCTTCCAAGACTTGTTGTAGATTAGTATATCATCAAAAAATACTAACACAAATTTTCTAAGGAAGGGTTTGAAAATGGAATTCAGTGAACCTTGAAATGTAGAAGGTGCATTAGTAAGACCAAAAGGCATGACCAAAATTTCATAATGACCCTCATAAGTTCTAAATGTTGTTTTTGGAATGTCTTCAGTCTTCATTTTCATTTGATAATATCCTGAACGAAGATCCAACTTGGTGAAGTAAATTGCTCCATGTAATTCATCCAATAATTCATTAATGACAGGAATGGGAAATTGATATTTAATAGTGAGATTTTTGAGCTCCCTATAATCTAGACACATGCCTAATGATCCATCCTTCTTGTGCACCAATACTATTGGAGCAGAGAAATAACTTTGACTAGGTTGTATTATACCAACCTCTAGCATTTCTGCAACCATATGTTCAATTTCACTCTTTTGGGCATATGGCTATTTGTAAGACTTGATGTTTAGAGGAACACTTCCTGGAATCAAATGAATAGCATGATCATGATCACGAATAGGTGGGAGACCTTTGGGAGTCTCAAATACCTTGGAATGATTGTCCAAAACTTTTTGGAGACCTAGAGAAATAGATGATTTCGATGTGGGAACCTCTAGTTAACATAATTTTGTAATTATGCCCCGTTGTTCTTTCTTTAGAATCTTTGTCATGGTGTTAAAACTGATTATTTTTCCGTTTTCCCTGCAATACCCCTTAATTCAACTTCCTTTCCTTTCCAAAAAAAAATTCAAGAAAAGTGCTTGAAAATTAAAAGCTATCGTACCCAAAGCTTGTAGCCATTAGACTCTTGGTACAGCATCAACACCACCCATTAGAGTGGAAAGCATTGAACTATTCAATACATATTCTCCCATGGATAGCTTGATATTATGGCACTTTCCAGAGAAATTTATGGTTCCTCCATTTGCAACCATTACTTGACACTTTGGTGCTAGATATAGGAGGTAATTCAATTACTTGGCTATCTTACAATGAATAAAATTATGAGTACTACCTGAATCAATCAACACTATTACTTTTTTCTTCTTGATATGTCCTTATATCTTGAGAGTTTTAGGAGTGTGCCAATTCATTACAAGATATGGTCGAATTCATTTCTTATTTCTCTAGGGTTTGTTCCTAGTGTATATCCTCTTATTTTGATGTTTTTTGTTCCTTTTCTTCCTCATCTTTGCAATCTATGTAAAATAATTTCTTCTCAGCACACTTATGAACTTTAGTGTATTTTCTATCACAACTGCAACAAATCTCTTTTTCTCTCTTTTCTTCCAATTGTTGAGGTGTCAACCTTGTAGGTTGTGGAAGTTTAGGGGCAACAACACTTCCATGTTTATAGTTGTGAGTGGTAGGCTTCCTTGTTGCCATAATTTTGCTTTCAATTTTTCTTGCCAACCTGAATGTCTTCTCCAATGAATCAGGTTCCCAAAGGTAAACCTCATGTTGGATGTCATCCTTTAAAGTCCCTATGAACACATCAATCCTATGCTCCTATGGAATATATTTTACCCTTATATTCAATTTTTGGAAGTCCTCAATGTGCTCCACCATTGTACCCTTTTGTTTGAGATTTATCAATTGGCTAAAGAAGGTGTTGCCTTTTGTATCCTCATAATGTGCTATCATTTCATCCATCAAAATTGAATAAGTGACAACTTGTTTATGAGAGAAAAACCATTGATACCATACAAACTAATTGGGTTCCAATTATAAAGTTGCAATGCGTATCTTTTGTGTGTTTTGCACATTATGGAGATCGAAATATTGCTCCATCTGTAGTATCCATGTTACGGGATCCTTGCCATTAAACTTCCTCACATCGATCTTTGGAACATGGTGAGTCTTCAATCCAACGTTATATTGTATGAAATCATGATTAACATTTCTTTTGTTCTCGTCATGAGTTTCCTCTACTACCTTTTCACCATTAGGAAGCATTTCGTGTAGCAACTTTTCCAAACCTCCTTTCAAACCTTCCATGTCTTTCTTTAAGTCTTCAATGTTTACTTCTAAATCATCCATCTTAGCTTCAACACCATCCATCTTAGCTTACATACCATTCATCTTAGCTTCCACGTCATTCATCTTAGTGTCCATGCCTTTCCTTAAACCATCCATCTTAGCTTTTGTTACTTTTTGTGAAAGTGAAATTTGTTGCACTTGGTCTCATAATTTTGATATATCATGTTGCATTTCTTCCTCTTCTTCATGAGTCGTGCTAGAGCTTTCAGTTTGCTTACTAGGTTTTTCCATTTTCTTTCTTCGAGGCATCAATTAATGATAATTATGTTTCACTGTGCCCTTTGAATCACTTCAAACTAATATTTCAGACCAAACTTATGCAATTTTTTAAAAATACTACACACCTTCTTTCGCTTTATAGGAGCTCAATATTGAATCTATTGTATCTCTATAATTTCAGATCTACAAGGTTTGAAATTTCATTCTGTGATATCCCTTTGCGTCCTCTTTCCAACTCCACAACTATAATCAATATTGGATTCTCCAAGAAAGAGTTATGTCAAATCTCCCACGATGACATGATTATAGATTGGTTTAGTAGAGCGAACTTGTATGAAGGGCCACATGTCACTGTTTCAACCTTCAGCTCAAAAAGCGATACCCAACCAACTACAATATGTTATAATTTTTTTTAATTTTTACAAAATTTGAATCCTATGCTCAGAGAGAAAGTTATGATGATTTTCTCAAGGTCACCTGTTTGAGATGGAATTCGGGAGCTTGCAAAAACCCTAACTTTCTTAGATCATATATCCGAAAATATAGCGAGCCAAGATCTGAAATTCGGCCACGACGTTCATCCTGATCTCTTCTCAATTGTTTTTTTTTCATCCCGTGAAGTTTTTTAGAAAAAAAGTTATAAAGAAAATTCCACGATGGCCTGTTTGAAGTACCGAAACCCTAGGATCCAATTCCTTTGATACCAAATGTTATTAAACCAGCTCAAAAAATAGAAGGAAAGAGAGATCAACGACTTCAAAATCAACCTCTTCGAAGGGTCAACCTCCTTTACATTACACAAATGAATGATTCTTGTAGGATTCAAATGACAAAATCTCATTTCTATATATAGGAGTCTAAGGGGTCACAATATAATCAGATTCAACATAACAATAATGTAAGGGCACAACAATAACAATAGTGGGCTTCTATGGAGCACAATAATAACAATATGGGGACAACAGGGGCACAATGATAACAATAAGGGGCTACTATGACAATAATAATAAGGGAATACACTAGTACTATAGGGACCTAAAAACATCAATCGAATTATGACACGTCATATGCTCCACATGTCCCATCACTCCGTGAAGAAGGTAGGAATCAGGTGGCATGCACACACTACCTTTTGTAGCAATTTTACATATTTTGTTGATTGTTTGTGACCAGAAATTGAAAATATGTAGTAATTTTACATATTTTGTTGATTGTTTGTGATCATATTTTGTTGATTGTTTGTGATCAGATTAGTGTTAGTGGGTCTTCAATCCAAAGTTATATTGTATGAAATCATGATTAACATTTCTTTTGTTCTCGTCATGATTTTCCTCTACAACCGTTTCACCATTAAAAAGAGTTTCGTGTAGAAACTTTTCCAAACCTCCTTTCAAACCTTCCATGTCTTTCTTTAAATCTTCAATGTTTACTTCTAAATCATCCATCTTAGCTTCCATGCCATCCATCTTAGCTTACATACCATTCATCTTAGCTTCCACGCCATTCATCTTAGTGTCCATGCCTTTCTTCAAACCATTCATCTTAGCTTCTATTACTTTTTGTGAGAGTGAAATTTTTTGCACTTTGTCTCGTAATTTTGATATATCATGTTGCATGTCTTCCTCTTCTTCATGAGTCATGCTAGAGCTTTCAGGTTGGTTACTAGGTGTTTCCATTTTCTTTCTTCAGGGAATAAATTAATGATAATTATGTTTCATTGTGCCCTTTGAATCAATTCAAACTAATATTTCATACCAAACTTATGCAAATTTTTAAAAAGACTACACACATTTTTTCGCTTTGTAGGAGCTCGTTATTGATCTATTGTATCTCTGTAATTTTGGATCTACAAGGTCTAAAATTTTGTTCTATGATATCCCTCTACATCCTCTTTCCAACCCCACAAGTATAATAAAGATTGGATTCTCCAAGAAAGAGTTATGTCATCCCACAATGACCGGATTATAGACTGGTTCAGTAGAACGAACTTGTATGAAGTGCCACGTGTCACTCTTTCGACCTTCTGCTATAAAAATGATAACCAACCAACTACAGTCTATTCTCTTTTTGTCAAATTTTACAAAATTTCAATCCTATGATCAGAGAGAAAGTTATGATGATTTTCTCAGGGTCACCTGTTTGAGATGGAATTCGATAACCGGAAAAAACCCTAACTTTCTCAAAGCATATATACGCGAATATAGCGAGCCAAGGTCTGAAATTCGGCCACAACGTTCATCCTGATTTCTTTTCAATTGGTTTTCATTTTCAGCTTCTGAAGCTTTGTAGAAAAAAATTATAGTGAAAATGCCACGATGACCTATTTGAAGCAGCGAAACCCTAGAATTCAAAGCCTCTGATACTGAATGTTATGCAACCAGCTCACAAGATAGAAGAAAAGAGAGATCAATGAATTCAAAATCAACCTCTTCAAAGGGTCAACCTCCTTTACATTACACAAATGAACAATTCTTGGAGGATTAAAATGACAAAACCTCATTTCTATATATAGGAGTCTAAGAGGTCACAATATAATCAGAGTCGACATAACAATAATAATGTAAGGGCACAACAATAACAATAGTGGGCTTCTATGGAGCACAATAATAACAATATGGGGACAACATGGGCACAACGATAACAATAAGGGGCTACTATGACAATAATAATAAGGGAATACACTAGTACTATAGGGACCTAAAAACATCAATCGAATTATGACACGTCATATGCTCCACATGTCCCATCACTCTGTGAAGAAGGTAGCAATCGGGTGGCATGCACAAACTACCTATTGTAGGAATTTTACGTATTTTGTTGATTGTTTGTGATCATATTAGTTTTGGTGAGGAGAATGTGTTATAGAGACAATATTTAAGTGATGTGCTCATTGTATGTTGTGATCCCAGTGTGAAAATGAGATGAAAAAAGCTCATTGTTTTTTCATATGCATATGATTTGGGCCATAGTTTGAAAATAGATGAAATGAGGTCCATGAGATGTGTTGAAAGTTGGGGGTTTCAGTGAGCAAGTGGTGACTTGCATATTTAGGGTGTAGTGGCATCCATCAGGTAGTGTCTTAATAACTTATGAGTGGTGGCTTCCATCCAATGGTGGTTGAATAGTCTAGTGGTGGCTAGACGAGACTTATTAGGAGTAGTGGCTTCTAGCAAGTGGTTACCCACATAGTTGAGATAGTGGTGGCTTCCTATAGTTGGTGGCCTACAAAGTTCATATAATTTGATGTCTGGAGTGAGTAGCGACTCACATGATTAGTAATTTGTGTCTCTCGCACTAGTGGTGTCTAGTGAATTAGATGTAAAATCATTTTTTCATAATAGAAGAGACAATGACAAAGACTATCTTTCAATGATGGTTTTTACCCTTGTGGTTTCCACCTTACATCTGGTGTCATTGTGTGATGTGCTTATCAATGTGTTGTGATGGTTTATGGTTTATGCATTGTTAGTCTCATTGTTATATGGTCATTTTTTTGTTGGTTATACACATGCTAACTATTGTTAATACATTGTGATGTGCTGCTAATTTCGTGCATGATTCAATAGTTGAAAATAAAAGAGGTGAAAATTGATATAAATTGGTCATAAGTTATAGTACCGATTCACCATCCCCCTTACGGTAGTGCTCAAGGTTTCTAACAAAGTGGTCAAAAATCTCTTGTGGTTGCTACATACACTATCTGAAATCCTCCACCTCTCTGTGTGCCTTTAATTTTTTTGTTGGATTATGGAAGTCTTCTTTACAGTCCTCCTTAAAAAGAAAGATAGATGTGGCATGTGACTTGTTTCTTGTAGCAAGATATTTTGTGACGACATTTCTTCTTGCAGAATTAACATACCATTAAGTACCAATAGTTGGAAATGTTATGTCTCAAGGTTCTTCTCTATCTCTACCATCCCTAAGCTAAATAACTTTTGAACTTTGTATTTCCATTCCTAGTATTTAAAATGGATACGTGGCTTATGTTTTCTATGTAGCTTGTACTGAGGATTGATTATTCGGCTCTTTTCTCTATGTCACCTACAATTAAGAAGTCATATGATAGTGCAATGGAAAATGAATCTTACTTCTTAATGTATCAATCAATGTTAGGTCTTTAAGTGCTCTATACCTATATACCTTCTATTTTTTCATAAGCATAGGTTTTATGATCTCAATATTTGATTGAGAAAAGAATAGCCATCAAACTATAAATGAGCTAGAATGTTATTTGGATTTTTCTCTACATTTATCTATTTCTAAGAACATAAACAAAGAATCAAAAAAGAAGTCCCAAAGAACATGTCAAGGACCACAAATATGGCTAGCAGCTAGTGGAATTAGTGGGAATTCAAACATATTTTAACATATAAAGGATAGCTAAATCAACCATGTTCTACTAAATAATTGAAGACAAATATTCCCCACAAGTAGAATACATTTTCTCAGGTCATTGTTCTTCAATAATATGCTTTCAATGCCTTAAGAGAGGATGTGCCATATAGAGGAATGACTTTTCAAAGTTCTTATTTCTATGAACATTGACTTTCTTGGATTTCACTAACCTATTTCTAGATCAACCTTGTTTCCATAAAGAACATCAAGAATTTTCGCACACACTTGCAAAGATCTCTATGTTGAATTTAAGACATTCTCATAATCCAAGTAAAAGAGGTAACACCAAATATGGTGACTCGACACTACCCATGAATATGGTAACCATACCTAAGACACCAAAATTCTCTTTCCCAATTACTTTATAACAAGTCTCCTTGTAGGAGGACAGAGTGGTTGACAAAATGGAATGGTGTCCCCTCCATTTAGTTTCAAAGCCTATGGGGGCATCTTTAGCTCTTTTAATATTATATATAAAAATAAAATTAAATATGATACAATTGTTCTCATTGTTTCTTCAAAAAAATCCATTGAATAAAGATGATGATTTACCAAGATCTTTAATCTAATTAGTGTTGAAACAAACAACATTATGAACCATGCAATTTTATTCCAAAACTATTGTTGGTAAAGATATGATTCACCAAATACTTTTGAATGTTAGTTGTCTACTCAATAAAAATAACATATTTTGCGGGATTGCATTTATCTATATAGAAATAAATATATAGATATTTAACAATCTAAATAAAAATAATAAAAATATATATATATATTATATATATATATTATTATATATATAATATAAAACACCATGTTTGGAGTCATATAGTATCATAATTGCTTATGTGGTAAGATGATGATTCACAAAGATACTTTAATCTAAGTAGTGTTATAACATCAATAAAGACCAACAACATTATGGACGTGGTAAAATGATGATTCAGGAAAATACTTTAATCTAATTAGTGTTGTAACAACAATAAAGGTAACACTAATATGGAGAAATAAAGGTAACACTAATATGGAGAGTGAGAAAAAGAAAAACTAAATTACAAAAAAAAACTAAAAACAAGAAACTAATGATCCACTATACTGATCCATACTCTTATCGATCATTTCATTACTGATCCATGCTCTATCGATATCAATCTCGTGAACATATCATCTTTGTTTAGATATTTTGAGCTGCTTTCAGCCGAGTCCATTTCTTTGGGTCCACTGGAATCTACAGATAAACAGGCCGAGCTCGCACCCAAATCTTCATATTCAAGATCAACTTCCGAAATTAGAGAATCCTTATCCTTCTCTTGTTTGATAGCCTCTTTGAGCTTTTCCACTACCTCATCTACGCTCGGCCTAGAGGATGGTTCGGGCCGAACACACCGGATCGCTAATTTGGCAACGCCAATGATGGAGTTGATGTCGTAATTTCTACCCAACCTCTTGTCTATGATTTCCTCCATTTTTGCAGGATTTTCGTCCATCTCCACATACGGTGTCACCTAAAATTAATACAACGATTATTATTATTGTTGGTCTATAGAAGAAAATTTACCAGAAAAACCGTAATCCGAAGTTAATGTTAGATATTTTGCTGCGAATTTTAATCATTGGCATTTCAATGGGGTCGCTTACCCATCGAGTAAGGTTCAGTTGCTCTCTGTTGGATCAGGTGCACAGCTATTTAATAAACACACAGAAGAATTAACACAGCAGTCAAGCACATAAACACAATATTTAACGTGGTTCACCCAACCAATCTGGGCTACGTCCACCAAAACATAGGCATCAGGAATATATTAAATAAATTGGAGATTACATCAAGAAATCCTCACACTCTCTTAGCAAACCATCCGAATGGTTGCCTATTAAATAGAATAGAGAATCTAACAACCTCATAACTCCCTCACATCAAATA
>APFE030020139.1:30075-41520 GCA_000404065.3 Pinus taeda | reverse complement strand
CTCCCTCACATCAAATATAGGAGGCATTAACTCCCTCCCAACAACCTGGAGCTAATCTAGGAACTGATTCCCTATTGTTGTCATCCTTCAGAGATTTTTGCCTATTTGACTCAAACATCAAAATCTCAACACTCTCCAGGTAGTTTTACATTTATGGGCCTTCTACCGCAGATAATCTCCGGCAAAACAACTCCAAAACTATATACATTGCTCTTCTTCGTCAACATGTGAGTGCTAAAATACCTGTGAAAGCAACCCGTCAAAAAATAAGCAAAGAAGTTCAAACAAAAATGAATTACGTCTGCCAAATTAGCAATTACTCGGAATATTGCAAAAGTTGTATTTGTCAAATACGCTGGATCCAGGTATCCTAAGGTTCCTTTCACTGAAGTAATAACATAAGAAGCCTCCCCATCAATTGTCATTCTTGATCCGCGAGTTTTCCGTTGAAATTCCTGTCTAGAAGAATGTTGGCCGTCTTGATATCCCTGTGAATTATCTTTGGAGTGCAACCTATATGGAGGTATTCCAGTCCTTCAAAAAGAAATTGCAGGTGGATGAGATCAGAAATATATTAATAGATAATGAGAACGAATTTTTGTATCACAAAAGATTTATAGTGAAAAACGAATTTTTATATCACAAAAGATTTATAATGAAATTACTTAAAGAAGGAAAAGAGTTACCCTGGGCTGCATCTGAAGCTATTTGGAGCCTGGTTTTCCAGTTTATTTGAGAATGTTCTGCAATAGGACCTGGAAGGAAAATTAAAAGGCAAATAAGTTTTATCTACTTCGGCTATTTAATATTAGTATACACCAATTAGGAAATTAAATTTTCGATACTTGGCTATTTGAGAAATAATATACGGAAACTTAATCTAACATATTTACCATATAGGCGATCCCTTAAGGACCCTCCAGACATGTGCTCGTAGACAAGCATAGGTTCTCTGGATTCAATGCAGTATCCCAGTAATGACACCAAGTTCTTATGATGGACTCTAGAAAAAAGTTCAACCTAGTCATCAAGTGAAACGTCCCATGAATTTTACTACAGATATATAATTTGAAGTTTTTGTAAATACTAGTAAGAGTAGATCGGGTTCAAATTTACCTCATTAAGGAACTCCTGAACTCCTTGTTTGGAGACGACGGAGAGCACTTTGACCGCTATATCTTCTCCTTGCTCCAATCTACCAAAGAAAACCGATCCAAAACCCCCTTAGACCAATCTTGTGACTGAAGTTTTGTGTGGCTGCCGTTATCTCTTCTAGAGTAAAGGCGCGAGACTTTGTTGTATCTGGCACTATAACCATGGACTTACCTGCACTTTATCCATCGAAGTCTAATTATGACACTTATAATAGGCCGGTTTTAGTGTGAGAAGATACCAACAATGTGAATGCAGGTCTTATTAGTTTACCGATTTATATTAGTAAATATAAATACAATTCTTATCACCAATTCTTACCTCTAAAATTTCCGTGTTTAAAATAGATTTGGATATAATCCCACCCTTATTGATCACGTACTACCATGTGTCATATAAACAATCGTAAAATCAAGATATTCCTAACCTTGGTCAACGACATGTTTTGATTCCTCTTCCAACCTCCTCGTCTTTTCCTTCTTGGATTTCTTGCACGGAAATAATCACTATCAACAATAAATTTATGACGAGGCTTCCGCTTAATGTTATCCGGAGGATGAGCCTCAGTTTGTCGTGGTTTGGCTTAGACGGGATACGTAGGAGGGGGTTCCCCGAGTATCTGCAACACATCAAACGAACGACAGTTCACGCAACTCGATTCAGTTTCATTTCTCTCCACAGCATCAAACGAAAGACAGTTCACGCAACTCGATTCAGTTTCATTTCTCTCCACGGCATTCGTTTCATAACTAGTAGTAACGAATTTAAAGCTAATCTGGACCAGAAAATATCCGTGGGTGACAAAACAAATACAAGCAATAACAAATACATTACGTGAGATTCAATGAAGGCCTGTAGTAAAGTTGCGCGGGAATAACGCCACTGAAGCTTTTGCTGTCTATAAACCTGTCAAGTTATGGAGCTTTATAAACCCGTGACCATAACATTAAAAATTACTATATGTTTGTTAAAAGAACTAGAAAGGGGCGTACAATTCAGTCAGGTGCTTGAGTTCAGAGAGCCAATCTGGAATGGTACCGGTCAGATTGTTGTTTTGTAGATGTCTGCACAATAAGTGAATTGAACGAACACCTTACTAAAATAATGATCAATCTTGGTTTTGTCAAAAAAGTACGGTTTATATTGAGAAGAATATACTTACAGTCTCTCCAACATGGTTAAATTGGATAAATTGGGCAATTGTCCTGTCAGATTGTTGTTCTCTAGTAACCCGATAATGAGATCAATACGAATGGATGAGTGCGGGCGCTTCCAGTGTGATATTTAAAGACCAACTATGTTTCCTTCATAAGCCATTAGCCACGAATGGATGCAGGTCATCAAGAAAACATCTAAACCAAGAGCGGTGTCCAAAAAGTTCGACTTGGGAGAAAATTCAAAATAATCATTTTTTATCGTTTTTTGGTACAGAAATCTAGGTTGTTGATACACAAATAGAAGAGTAGAATTCTACTTACAAGCTAACTAATGCAGTCAATTGTGCAATATTCTGAGGTATCGATCCTGTAAGATTCCTTCTAGACAAACTACTGGCAACAAAGAAAACTATTAAGTTTCTGCAATTTCAACCAAAGGTAGTAAAACATAAAACTTAGAATTCAGCTTACATTTCAGAAATCCTCATAGACGAACCGCTTTTATCACACCTAATTCCGTCCCAGTCGATAACATGGCAAGGATCGGAAATCCATTCTTTTATATAAAACATGTTTTTGATAGCGTCAAGAACTTTAACTGCAGGTTTAAACTCTACTTGGTGAGGCCTAATACCAACGGCAGCTTTAATATCTACTTGTCTAGGCCTTATATCAGCAATTTCAATATGTCGAGTTTTATAAGGAGAGGGCACTTACTATCTTGCGGATATGTTAGCTGGTCCGTATCAACGATCAAGAAATGCTCAAAAGCATTGATTATTAGGCGAAGAGTAGATTGAGGAGCCTGTTGCAGTTCCAACTTGTACTCGTGTTCGGTAGTGATATCGCTACCTCTATGGCAGAATAATTTTGCAGAATAGTCATGGAGTTGGAAATGTTTTTCCCATTTATGCTAAGGTCAAAGGATATAGTTTCTGTTCTATGAACTGGCAATATATCTGCAAAATATAATAAGAGTAATGACCCCTGAGCTAATGATTTGCTGCTTTCTAATATCTCCATAGGTAATCTTAATTCTATGGTGTTTCTATTGGCAAAGGTTACTAACGCCGTCTGCGTCACAATACTTGGAGGAAGATCAGGGATCTTGTTTGTTGAAATGCTTTCACTTGAATTTACAACTGGATATCCTCCATTAATGTATCCTTCTCGAACGGCCACAGTATTGGGTTCCCAGAAACGGTCGAATGCGTCTTGTGGGTACCTGCACAATAAGAAGAAGTATCAAAGACGACCATCTGTAGTCCATCAAGTATTGACCTAGTTCGTTCCTTTGGCAAAGCATATTAACTTCAAAGAGATTACCTGACCAACGACTTTCCACCAACAGCACATCTTAGTTGTAAACTCATCATTTTTCCTGGCTTAGCCCATCCATACATGCCATCTTGGACGACACTCAATTCGATAGCAGAGATGAAGGGATCATATCTCTCGGAGGTTCTGATCAAACAAATGTACAGCACACTGCCAAAAGTAACTGCCAGAACTAACGGCGAAACAGTGGATTGTTGGAAAAATCACCGCACCTCTATAGAATCCATAATTTCCAGGGGATCCTAGTTACTGGGTTGTAATGTTCACCACTACATGTGGGTTTTGGTATAACGGCAAACCTTCACATGGTATCAGAACTTGGACCCAAGTTCGATTCCCCCGAGCTGCATTTGACGGGTGGTGTTGGAAAAATCACCTCACCTCTATAGAATCCGTAATTTCCACCTGGGGATTCTAGTTACTGGGTTGTAATGTTTACCACTACCTGCGGGTTTTGGTATAACGGCAAACCTCCACAATCCCATGCTCTAACTAAGAGTCCGCATGTAGATGTGTAGTAGTTGCATGTAGTGGTGTGCTCTAACTAAGAGTCCACTTGCATGCAATCCAATGCTCTAACTGAGAGTCTGCATGTAGGTGTAGTAGTTCCAACGCCCCCCTAAACACCACTATGGGGAAAAATAGAAAATGGGCCCTGACAACTAGGGCCAAAGGTCACCAAAAATATAGTGCAACTTGTAATAAAATTGAAGAAAGAGGGAAAACCTCGTGGGAAAAACCCCCCCTCAAAATACAATGTAATCAAAAGAAAAGAGGAAGAAAAGACTGTTGCTAAGCAACTGTGTCCTTTACTCCAAGAAGACCACGCAGAGAGCGAAACTTCTGCTCAGTGAATGTCTTGGTGAAGATGTCTGTAGTCTGTTCTGCTGAGGGATAGAACTGCAAATCAATGACCCAATCATGTACTAAGTCTCTCATGTAGTGCATATGAATCTCTATGTGCTTCATCCGCTGCCGCTGTACTGGATCTCTGCAAAATTTGAGAGTGCTCTGGTTGTCACACCAGATGACAATGGGCTGGCGGAAATGAACGCCCAACTCAGTGAGGAAGTGTTGTAGCCACAGAGCCTGAATGGTGATGTTGATTACTCCTCGGTACTCGGTCTCAGCTGAAGAGAGAGGAATAGCAGCCTGCTTCTTGCTCGACCAACAGATAGGGCCAGATCCTAGACTGAGTGAATATCTGGAGGTGGACTTGCGATCAATGCTGTCTCCCGCCCAATCAGAATCTGTGAAGCCAAGGATTCAATCCAGTGCTGCTGCATATGAAATCCTGAAGGTGATGGTGCCCTGCACATTACCGGAGATGCTCTTAGCAACATTCCAGTGTAGGCTCACGCGGCTCCTGCAAAAACTACCCCTACGTGGCATTATGAGAAGATTGGGTCTAGAAGTGGGTGAGTACAATAAGCTTCCCCACTAGCTATTGATAGAAGAGGTGCTGGTCAAAACTAATCTTTGGAAATTCTTCAAAGTTGTCAAAAACTCAGATTGGTTCCTGAGAAGATACACCCAAGTATACCGTGAGAAATCATCAATAAATGTAAGCACATACCTTGCTTTATTGATGGAAGGATGAGAAAAGGGCCCCATGAGATCACTATGGATCAGATCTAGAGGAGAGGATGCTCTGTGAGTCTTGCCGGTATCAAACTTTTCTCTGGGATGTTTGCCAAGAATACACCCTTCACAAACTCCTTCAGAGAAATTGATATTTGGCAAGCCTTCCACCATCTCATTCTTGCTTAGCTGCTGCATATACCTATAATTTAAGTGACCAAACCTTTCGTGCCAAAGCCTACTACTATCATCAGCATGTGTAAGCAATAAGGAGGATACAGATTCAATAAATTCAGAAAATGTATACAGTCTGGCTCCATTGTTTACCTCATGAGTTGCAATTTTGGCGCTGCTATGTAAATCATATATGTTTACTGCATCTGGAGTGAATTCCACTCTCTTTCCGGTGCCGGAATGAGTGATCTGATAAACTGAAAGCAGATTTACCGAAAGTTTTGGAACATGAAGCACATCTTCAAAGCTTCCATGTAAAAGTTTCACTCTACCTTTTCCGGTGACCTCAATAGGTGAGTCATCTCCCATGAGGATGGGAGGTCCTTTGCATGCATCCTAAGAGGAATAGACTTCCTTTGCAGCAAACCATATTGATGTGATGCACCAGAATCTTAAGTCCATGCATCATCATAAGAAGAATTAGCACTAAGCATGAAAATTATTTACCTCTTCCCATTGTGGCGGGATCCTCAGTTTTCTTCTTGGCGCCCTAGGGATGTTGATCCCCAAGGTTGTGCTTCTGAAGGATTTCTACCATTTGGTCAATTTGTTTCTTCATGCAAGAGGATTCTAGATAGAATCCTCTTTGACAGTAGGTGCATCTGTTTCCTTTCTTCCCTTTCTCATTTCTCGAGCCGGAGGTGTCATTGAAGGGCTTGGTGTACCCTTCCTTCTTTGGATGGGAATGCGTTTTTCCCTTGTCTTTTTGCTGCTGATTTTTCTTACTTGAATCAGATCTGTGATGTTTATTGTGGCTGTTATCATGCACAACAAGTGAATGCGCTTTTGGAGGTTTGATTTTCCCCATGCCAATGAGTTTATCTTGCTCAAAAATAAGGGACTCCATAAATTCTTGGAGAGAAGGCATAGTGTAGGATTTACCAGTTGTGAGCCTTACTGAATGAGATGTAGACACAAAGACGGAGTATTCCGATCTGAGCTTTGACATAATAGAGAGAATTTGGTGACTCTCCTCCTTGGATTTGTCAATTCCACAACCCTTGAGTTGCAGCAATAGATCATTATATTTGGTGAAGAAGTCTTGAATTCTATCATAGTTCCGTGGATCCAATGATAGCAGCGCCACTTCGAGCATATGTCCTTTCATCTCATCTTGTTTCCCGTAGAGATCTTCAACCTTTTTCCAAATCTCATTGGGAGTATTGCAAGCAGATAGATGAAACTGCAACTTTGGAGAGATGCACATGCATATGGATCCGTGGGCCTCATCCGTACTTGGATTTCTCTATGGCTGAAGTGGGTTCCACTTCTGTAGCCATGGTAATCCTGTACAACCCTTTTTTATGAAGGTATCGAGCCATTTGGTCCTTCCATTCGTGATAGTTGTACGGTGTTAGGATCGATGCTTTGGGAAATTCCATTTTTCTGTCCATCTTCGATCTCCGAGCTGTAATAACTGCAAAATAAAGTACTGGTGCGCCTTTTATCTAGCAACCTGTGGGCTCTGATACCATGTAAATGTGTTAGAAAACCTGCACAGATGAATCTAGCTAGTAAAGGTTGAACACATAGCTTTGCAGAGCAAAAACACTAAAAGAAAATTGAAAGAAGAAAAGAATGATTCATTAGAAAATATGTTACAATGGTCATGATATAGCATTACTAGAAAATATGTCACAATGCTCATGATATAGCATTACTGGGTGAAGATCCCAAGGTAATGCACTATAGTGGTGATCAATGAGAAGAATCAACACCTACAACAAGTTCCGGAGATAACTAGTCAATTGCAGAGTTAAAGAAGGAGCAAATCAAGGAGTAAATCATGCAAAAGGAATCGTGCATGCAATCCGATACTCTAACTAAGAATCCCCATGTACATGTGTAATAATTGCATGTAGTCGCATGCTATAACTAAGAGTCCACTTGCATGCAATCCAATGCTCTAACTGATAATCCACATGTAAGTATAGTAATTCCAACATGGATGGGTATTCTTGATGGTTCTGTTTCTCACAATCAAAAGAGTGAGTGTCTCAATAGAGTATTGGATCGTTTGGGTGTACGCACTGTAATTTCCAGTTGCAAACCATAGTCTCAAGAGGTAGCGCGCATATCGGTTTTCACAGGCAAATAATAGCAAGACTTGTTTAGAGGCTTGGGGAAGAATCGTAGATTTTGCAGTTAAGATGGAAAGGTTGCGTTGTGTGTGTCCTCTATCTGACCAACTTCTATGAATTGGTTATTAGTCACCCATGTTCTATTGTGTTCAGTGTGATTCGTTTTCCCTCCACAATCGATACGCATAAATTCACCTACGTCAAACCATATATTTTCCAATAAGGCTTATACACTATAAACTATCGATGATCAATTTAAAAAAAAAAAAAAACGAGATTTCCTAGAATGATTTGAAAATTAAAAAAAACTCAGCAATCCTCCGAAGGAGTGTCGACATGAATGGTTCATAAAAGTAGAATTAATCACCTGGTAAAGCAATAGTAGCGAGTAAATGAAACAAGAAGCTGGCAGCCACCAAGCCTGACCATTTACCACAACCCATTTTTAACATTTCTGCACCAATTTTTTAAGGGGACTCCATACTTTAACATGGAAGACAGGCATCGGAAGCAGGATACAGAAAGGTGCAGATTGGTAACTCGGAAGCATTTGAAATGAAATCCGATATCGGTTCTCCAGAAGGGTCCGTATCGGTTCTCCAGAAGGGTGCCTCCGTCATTTTTGTTTTAGTGTGGCATGCGTTGAACTTTCAATATTATCTTTGGGAGCGTTAAAATTTTGTTTTCTTAACACTATAGGAAATTTCGTCAGCAATAATAATATATTAAAGGTTTATTTTAAATATAAATTTAACATCAGCCTGAAAGGATCTAATCCTTTCTAATTTAATATGAGCCAGAAGGTCTCTACTCAACTAATATTAATTTTAATTATTCTGTGTTTTGAAACTTTCTGTTAAAATTTACTCAAATAAATTTTAATAATATATTTTTTACTTCATTTTTTTCGAAAATATATTCTGAAAAATTACTGATAGGACACCAACGGAATAAAGTTCTTGTGATTTCAACTATTTTTACCGAACTTTAGAGAAATTATATATATATATATATATTCATTCCCAACAACTGCACCTAGTAGTGTAACTTTAAACCTGACTGTGCGCCAATCATTGATGGGTTAGTCGGTTTTTTTCTAAGAGTCTTACTCGTGTATCTTCTTGTCTTTGCGTGCCCAATAATGGCCGGCACATATAAAGCTATAAATTTTGAAATGAATCGTACCGCGATGTATGTTTCTCACATCGACACATATTTGTTTGATTCCATAAAATATAGAGTGTACATTAGAATAAATAGGAATTGTCTTTGAATGGCAAGTCAGTTTCTAGCTAAGAGTCTTACTCGTGTATTTCTTGTCCTTGCGTTCCCAACAATCAGCCGTGTATTTAGCGTGTGTTTTTGTTTGGCAAGAATTTATTGAACTTACAAATTTGATGGATAATTTTGTATAATGAAAATGTTTTAGGATTTTCCATCCAGATTTCACATCAATTTTTTCCACCAACAATTCCAAAAAAACACTTTAAAACAACTCCAAATAAACATAAACCAACCTTTTTAAATAAATATGTTCAATAAATAAGGACCAATTATAAAAATACTTTTTAAAATACATATTCCCTGTTATGGAGATGCTTTTAACATGATTTATACAATGAATGTGGACCTCATATAGAACACGAAGCATGCAATATCAAATTAACCACATGTGATGTGCACATTTGAAGCAGCTCATCTGTTCTTTTATGTAGTTATTTTAAGTTTTAATTAAACCTAAGAAGGTTAGGAAATTTGGGAAAGTTAGTTAAGTATGATGATAATTTTCATTAAAAAATTATTAATGAAAAAAATTACACAATAAATTATAACAAGTCGAATGAAGAATAAATTATAACAAGTCGAATGAAGAGAAAATTAACGTCTGTGTAACATTAGTGATATTAGAGATATATTAAAGTTTAAAGATATTTAAAATTATATGATTATAAAGATCTAAAATTGTTAAGAATAGTTATGTTAATTTTGGTTCTCACATATATATGATTAATTAATAAATATAGTTTTCTGAACAATAAATTGAACTAATAACATGAGATATTGTTCTGTAATATTTTCCTTTAGTTGCAACCACTAATGTGCATTGTTGTAAATTTTAGGCTTACAATAATTGAGATCAAGTAAAAAATTTGCTTTACTTCTGCATGTTGGTGCAGGTTGTCCTCAACGTTGTGTTGTACAAGTGTTTTCTTATGTTTGCTCCAAACTCTATATTTTTCATATATTTTCTTGTTTTGTAGCTTCAACTTTCCTTTGGTATTCTCCTTCAATATGTCCTTGTCTTCTTGATCTAATTTCTTTTGTGCATCTACAGATAGATCAATTGTTGCTAGTTAACGTTTTTGTCAATCCCTGTAAGTTCAAAAACATCATCGTTATTTTCTTTCATCTTTTCCCCTATTGCAAGTGGGTAACAACTTTGATGGTTTTCTTTATCTTCAATGTTTCATCATCTGATGTTGATATGGTACCTTTTCCATAACCATTTTCATCTTTATTATACTTAGGCATTACTAGTCACTTTTCAAGAAAGGCTAACTCAAGATCATAATCAATTTCAACACTCACTAATAAGTTCTTTCCCCTATTGTTGTTGCTGCAAATGTGGTTTCAATTTTATCCTCGACACATATATTTGTATACTCAATGTCACTCCTTTTACCATGTTCATGCATTATCTCTTGTACAAAAACATTAGTATTCTACAATTTCTTCAACTAGCTTCATTGTATTACATATGACAATTGTAGTGTCCATGTCTTATTTATGTTCCCAATTATTTCTGGAATATCAAAATCTTCTGCAATTTCTTCAACAAATGTCCTTTTGACAATTGTAGACTCTTGCCATGTATATCTTCCTCTTCTTTGGCCGATTCTTCTACAACTTCTCATGTTACTTCTATTACAACAAGCACTTCATTAGCAATTGCAATCCCTCGTGGCTTATTTCAATGTTGATCAATGTTGCTCCCCTTTTCATTGTATGTCATCGCTAGAATGTTTCAAGCTTCTCGAGATATTGTTGATGTCGCAATATTATGAATAATGCTATCATTCAAACCTTGTCAAATGAGAGATGATGATGTTGCATCACCCTTCCTATTAGTCATGAGTTGATCTCTTTGGTATTGTTTCATAGCGTCATAGGCTACTTGATTTGGGGTTTCTTCAAATGCATTCAATACAATATCCCATAACTCATCCATTTGTACTATGGTTCTCATCTTAATGGCCTAAAACTCATAATCTTTACCAGTAAAAATAAGAGGAAGATAAATACTACTAAAATCCATGTTATGCATCTAAATCACCAAAAAAATATAATTAAAAAAAAAACATTTTCTTAAAGCAAATAAACTATTTTTTTCTTCTCTCTCATTTTTTTTCAAATTCCAATATTTTTTTTCCTTTTATTTCTTATATATTTTCTTCTTATTTTTTCCAATAATCCTTAATCACTTTTTTTTGTTCTAGTAATTAAACTTTACTTTCCAAATATATATATCCATTCTAATAAAGATTTACTTTTGACGCGCTTACTGAATAACTAGTCTTAGGAAAAATCCACTAACTATAAAAATCTTCACTAAGAAATTAATAACTTTCTCATTACTTCATGAAATATGGTTTTGAGACTTAATTTATTTCTATTCGTTCGTCTGCTCGTCTGACATTCACTTCCTTCCCAAGTGTCCTTCCAACCACGACTCTCTTAGTTGGCCAGCTTATCAACAAGCTACGACTTGGTTCTATGACAATTGACACCGTAGGAAAAATGGACAATAACAAACCTTCAATGAGAACTCTTTACATTGTTTGTGTCAGGCCAGGAGAGTTAATCCACAAATGAATTATGTTTTTCATTAAGAGAAAACATGG